>ONZH01018730.1:0-147686 GCA_900303285.1 Rhinella marina | reverse complement strand
AAAATATTACATGAGATGGCCCCCCAGGCGAATGCTGTAAAAAAAAAATAAAAAAAACTATGCCAAAATAGCCATTTTTTTCCCTCTTCCCTCACAAAAAGTGTAATAGCAGGCGATCAAAAAGGCGTATTTACCCCAAAATGGTATCAATTCAACCGTCATCTTGTCCCGCAAAAACTGTACCCTACCTGAGACAATCGCCTGAAAACTGAAAAAAATATGGCTCTCTGAAAATGGCAACACAAAAAAAAAATATTTTATTCTGTTCAAAATGCATCTAATGTGTAAAACTTTCCAACAATAAAAAGTTGGACATATTGGGTATCGCTGCGTCCGTAACAACCTGCTCTATAAAAATATTACATGAGATGGCCCCCCAGGCGAATGCTGTAAAATTTTTTTTTAAAACTATGCCAAAATAGCCATTTTTTCCCCTCTTCCCTCACAAAAAGTGTAATAGCAGGCGATCAAAAAGGCGTAATTACCCCAAAATGGTATCAATTCAACCGTCATCTTGTCCCGCAAAAAACTGTACCCTACCTGAGACAATCGCCTGAAAACTGTAAAAAATATGGCTCTCTGAAAATGCAACACAAAAAAAAATATTTTATTCTGTTCAAAATGCATCTAATGTGTAAAACTTTCCAACATTAAAAAAGTTGGACATATTGGGTATCGCTGCGTCCGTAACAACCTGCTCTATAAAAATATTACATGAGATGGCCCCCCAGGCGAATTCTGTAAAAAAAATTTTAAAAAAACTATGCCAAAATAGCCATTTTTTTCCCTCTTCCCTCACAAAAAGTGTAATAGTAGGCGATCAAAAAGGCGTATTTACCCCAAAATGGTACCAATGAAAACCTCACCTCATCCTGCAAAAAATGAGCCCCCACATAAGACAATAACTCAAAAAAATAAAAATCAATGGCTCCCGCAAAACCACTCCATCAAAATCTGTGTTGTAAAATCCATATGGCGCTCCTTCTGTTCTGAGTCCTGCCATGTGCCCCCACAGCAGTTTACCACAACATATGGGGTGTTGCCGTATTCAGGAGGAAAATGGGTAACAAATTATGGGGGGGCTTTTCTCCTGTTACCCCTTATGCAAATAAAAAAAAATTGGGGGCTAAAGCAACATTTTATTGGAAGAAAAAAAATGTTCATTTTCACAGCCAAGTGTTTCCAAATTCCGTAAAATGCTTAGGGGGTCAAAGTGGTCAGTACCCCCCTTAATATATTCTTTGAAGGGTGTAGTTTCCAAAATGGGGTCACTTTATGAGGGTTTCCACTGTAGGGGTACGTCAGGGTCTCTCAATTACAAAATGGTGCCTAAAAACTATTCTAGCAAATTTTGCCTCCAAAATCCATATGGCGCTCCTTTCCTTCTGACCACTGCCACAAACCCATAGAGACGTTTACCACCACATATGGGGTATTTCTGTAAACTGCAGAATCAGAGGAATGTATATTGAGGTTTAGTTTGCTGTTAACCCTTGCTGTGTTGCAAGAAAAAAAATGTTAACATGAATAATCTACGAAAAAAGTGAAATTTTGAAATTTCACCTCCATTTTCCATTAATTCTTGTGGAACACCTCAAGGGTTAACAAAGTTTGTAACAGCAGTTTTTATAATTTGAGGGGTGTAGTTTCTAAAATGGGGTCATTTATGGTGGGTTTCATTATGTAAGCCCTCAAAATCACTTTATATCTGCATTGGTGCTAAAAAAAAATGGTTTTGGAAAATTTGGTGAAAATTTGAAAAATGGCTTCTAAACTTCTAAGCCTCCTAACTTCCTAAAAAAGTAAAATGACGTTTACAAAATGATGCCAACATAAAGTAGACATATGGGGAATGTAAAATAATAACTATTTTTGGAGGTATTACGGTGTATTTTGAAAGTAGAGAAATTGAAATTTGGAAATTTGCAAATTTTTCAGAATTTTTGGTAAATTTGGGATTTTTTCATAAATAAGGGTGAAATATATTGACTCAAATTTATGACTGTTATGAAGTACAATGTGTCACGAGAAAACAATCTCAGAATGGCCTGGATAAGTAAAAGCGTTCCAAAGTTATTACCACATAAAGTGACACATGTCAGAATTAAAAAATTTGGCCCAGACATTAAGGCCAAAATGGGCTCTGTCCTCAAGGGGTTAAGGCAATTGTCAACACAATAATCGCCCCAATCCACAATTTGTCTAGTATGCCAGTCAATGGACGGATTATGTTTGCTTAACCACGGTAAACCCAGAACCACAGGGGCAGGAAGACCTTCCAACACAAAACATGAAATAAGCTCCTGATGAAATTCACCCACTCTTAATTTGATATCATGCACCATCTGAGACAAACACTTCTGAGAGAGAGGTGCAGAATCAATGGCGAACACAGAAATCCTCTTATCCAAAGAACTTGGCGACAATCCATGCATACGGATAAACTGAGCATCAATCAAGTTCACCCCTGCCCCGCTGTCAATAAACACCTCAATTTTCACAACTTTTGACTCTAGCGCCACCTCGGCAGTCAGGAGAAAACGGGTACTACAGGATGAAGACAAATGCACATTTTCAGTCTCCCTACCCACCCCACCAAGAGTGAGATGAGAATTCAACGCCCCTTTTTCTTTTCTCTCTTTTAGAGATAGGAAGCATGGACATACATTGATAAAGTGTCCTTTCTGAACACAGAAAAAACACACTCCCTTTTTATTACCAAGATGTTTACGGGTGGAGACAGGAGTGGCTCCCCCTAATTGCATAGGTTCATCCCCAGACATCAACCTAGGGGAATATTCACCCAAAGTGTCATAGGAAGCCGGTACACTATGTGATAGTATGTCCTGAGAGCGGGGGCCCCTAGATCGCTCTCTCAGGCGCCTATCCATGCGCACAGCAAGAGACATAGCGGCCTCCAAAGACACAAGAGTTTCCTGAAAGGCCAAAGCGTCCTTCAGCCTTTCAGACAAACCTTGACAGAATTGGCTACGTAAAGCCGGATCGTTCCATTCAGTATTGGTCGCCCACCTCCGAAACTCAGAGCAATAAGTCTCAACCGGCCGCTCACCCTGACAAAGGTTACGTATCTGGGTCTCAGCCAGGGAGATACGATCCGGGTCATCATAGATAATCCCTAAAGCCTTGAAAAATTAATCTACTGACCGGAGAGACTGTGATCCGGTCGGCAGAGAAAAGGCCCATGACTGCGCATCCCCTTTAAGCAGCGAGATGACCACACCAACCTTCTGTTCCTCATTACCAGAAGAATGTGGACGCAGTCTGAAATACAATTTGCACGCCTCCCTAAATAGAACAAAATTATCACATTCCCCAGAAAATCTATCTGGAAGGGGGACCTTAGGCTCCAAACAGGCCTGACACTCAGCACCCCCAGAACCACCAGCCTGTGGTCTCTGAATCTGGTTGCGGATGTCAGCCACCTCCAAGCTGAGTCCCTGCAGCCGTTCAGCCAGTGCAGCAATAGCATCCATGTCAGCACAAAAATGACATAAATTTTTGTTTGTCGGCGGTTTATAATGTCACGCTCTGGTGTGGGGGGAAAAGCCACACCGAGCGTATGAGGGATGGGAACAGACAAAACCAGGGAACCGGTCACCTCCTGCAGGGGACCCTGAGACTAGGCCGTGGCTGACTACCAGTATGAACAAGCCTGGGTCGTAGGAAAGTTCATACACAGGAACCTAATCTAAATGCACCCTAGAAAACCCTGCAGTCTAGTGACACAAGAGAGTAAACCCGTTCCTCCAAGCGTAAGGAGGAACAGGAGACTCCAAAAGGAAAACAACAAAAGGAACAGAAGAAACTTAACTTAAGCAGATAACTCAGCAACTGGATCTCAGCCGAGATCCACACCACTCTCAACCAGGTAAGCAGAAGATATAAACCGCAAGGGATACTGGGAGAGGAAGGGGTAAATAGGAGAAAGCTAATTGCCAAGCGGCAACAGCTGAGAGGAAGGGGTGTGGTGAACAGCACCCAAACAAAGGGAATAGCCTGTCAAATATGTCACTTAGAAAGCCGCGCAGAATGTCTGATTCCAGACGCAAGCCTACTCGTGACAAATCTGGGGTGCGTCTTATCTTCGGGTGCGTCTTATGAAGAGAAAAATACGGTACTTGTCATGGTTTTGTCCCGCTGATAGAAACTGCTGTTGGTTACCATTAGATTGGTGCTGACTTTTGGTCTTTTTCTGGTGTGATTTATATATACCTTCCTTTCCTTTGCTATATCTTTTCTTTTATTCTCAGTGTTTGTCATTAGTGTTGTCCCGAGAAGGCATCTCCATCGTTCTGACGAAAAAGACCCGGGACCCTGAAAATCCCCAATAAAATCTAAAGTTAAGAACCAGGGGCAGAGTGCCAGGAAGACAACTAAAACCATTTAGACAACGCTGGATTTTAAACCGAATATGGCATTTACCAGACTTTCCACAGCTAGATATATCTTATCTGCTGCATCAAGAGACAGATTCCAGGCTTGGTCTCTGTTCTCACCACTGGATATGGCATTTACCAGACTTTCCGCAGTCAGATATATATTTAATCTGCTGCATCAAGAGACAGATTTCGGGCTCGGTCTCTGTTCTCAATTCTGGACATGACATTTACCTGATTTTCCACAGCTACTTCACATAAAATGTTGACTTTTTATCCCCTTGCCCAGAGGAGGGGCAGTTCTTCAACCATGGCTCCCTAGAGGTTTCCTCCACTGGGGTTTTTTCCTTTCCTGACTGTTGAAGGACGACTCTTTGTGAGTTAGGGGTTTTCCATCAACAGGGCCATTTCAAAATGACTGCCCCTTAAATAAAAGTCACTAGATGAAGTAGCAAACAATGTGTCTCTTTATTATTCATTATAGACAACTTATTATAAGTACATAATAGGGACTAGGGAACTTCATGGTGGTGTGCAAACAAAATCACGCAATAAAGTGGTCTTAAAAGGCAGAAATTGCATTTTTAACCGGGGGAGGAAATACTGCACCTGTGATCTGTTGCCGACAGCAATCCCCAGGAAAATTGCATACAATGGAGGATTCTCGCAACGGACCACATGTACCACAAAGACATCCTACACAGAACAGACAAATGTGCGGATGTAATTGGCTATATAAAATATAAATGACAAAAGATGGTGCACTACACTGGTAGCTGCAATTGACAATATATGGCTAAACCCTCACACTGATATTAAAATGAGACTTTGATCAATATATTCTTATATCAAGAACATATCGGAGCCCGTGCACCCCGTCAAGGTCTCTCAAAGTGGCACGGGACGTAACGCTAACCTACCTATGGTGTATGGGAAATTACGGATAGGGGCATGAAGTCGGACTCACATCACACAGCTCCCAATTACATACCTCCTGAGTGAAATCGCACATACATTTATATAGATGATGGGCACACTCCTCATCTGATAGATGATAGATGGGATTTCTGTTATAAAATCAATCAGCTTATTTTCAATAAGTCTTGCTGTAAAAGATATTTGCATAAAGTATTATATATATGAAGTAATATTTTCATAGGAACTAAGATGTTGTAAACAATTATATTTATTATCTCAATCCGATAAACAAGTTATAAAAAAATAGTAGGTAATGCAACTAGGATCCTGTGCTTTATGATTAAAAATCCATGATCTATACATATAAAAATAAAATAAAAAAACATAAAAATGTAATAAAAATTGAAAAATACATATGTTGTATACAATGTCTATAGAGGTCTTTGTATATATTTATAGTCCATTAGTGAAGGAGAAGTATTGTCTTCTTAATATACTTTCTTATAATCTCTGTAATAAAGTCTCTATGTGATTTTCACACATATGAATAGATTAGTGAGTGGTGGCTTTTGTTTTGTGTCCTGTAGGAGCGTCAGGTCATAGTGCGCGCCGGCAGGGAAGACAGTGGAGCGGGGAGCCAGAGGACAGCGGCGGCCAGAACAGGTAAGTCTGCTTTTTTAAAGTGGCTGGGTGGGCTGATCTGAGGTCTGATGGGGGCATTGGGGGCTGATCTGAGGTCTGATGGGGGCACTGGGGGCTGATCTGAGGTCTGATGGGGGCACTAGGGGCTGATCTGAGGTCTGATGGGGGCACTGGGAGCTGATCTGAGGTCTGATGGGGGCACTGGGGGCTGATCTGAGGTCTGATGGGGGCACTAGGGGCTGATCTGAGGTCTAATGGGGGCACTGGGAGCTGATCTGAGGTCTGATGGGGGCACTGGGGGCTGATCTGAGGTCTGATGGGGGCACGGCGGGCTGATCTGAGGTCTGATGGGGGCACCGTGGGCTAATCTGAGGTCTGATGGTGGCACGGCGGGCTGATCTGAGGTCTGATGGGGGCACGGCGGGCTGATCTGAGGTCTGATGGGGGCATGGCGGGCTGATCTGAGGTCTGATGGGGGCACCGTGGGCTAATCTGAGGTCTGATGGGGGCACGGCGGGCTGATCTGAGGTCTGATGGGGGCATGGCGGGCTGATCTGAGGTCTGATGGGGGCACGGCGGGCTGATCTGAGGTCTGATGGGGGCATGGCGGGCTGATCTGAGGTCTGATGGGGGCACTGGGGGCTGATCTGAGGTCTGAAGGGGGACACAAGATGTTGATCTGAGGTCTGATGGGGCACAAGACGCTGACCTGAGGTCTGATGGTGGCACATTGTGTTGATCTGAGGTCTGATGGGGGCACAAGATGCTGATCTGAGGTCTGATGGGGGCACAAGACGCTGATCTGAGGTCTGATGGGGGCACAAGACGCTGATCTGAGGTCTGATGGGGGCACAATGTGTTGATCTGAGGTTTATTATCCCTGTACGGTGACATCACTGTGTTTATTATCCCTGTACTGTGACATCGCTGTGTTTATTATCTCTGTACGGTGACATCACTGTGTTTATTATCCCTGTACGGTGACATCTCTGTGTTTATTATCCCTGTACAGTGACATCGCTGTGTGTATTATCGCACTGCAGGAAGAGGTAAGTGGTCTGTGTTTGTGTGTTTGTTTTCTATTTTTCAGGGTCGTGAATGCAGAGGACTACTTCGGATTCGCTGGACTACGTCGGACCAGCTTTTTTTTTTTTTTTTTGTAAAATGGTCAAACAGGGGTCTGGGGGAGTGTTTATTTCAATAAAATGTTTTATACTGGTGTGTGTGTATTTTTTTTTTACAATACTACAGTTTTAGTAATTACGGCTATCTACAGACGGCCCTGATTACTAATACTGGGCTTAGTGCTTGCCGGTATGGCAGGCCAGCACTAACCCCAACATCTATTACCTCGGCACTCACCGCCACCAGGGGTGCCGGGAAGAGCCGGGTACCCGCAGGACCGGACCTTCTAAATTGAGGGTCTGGCTCTGGGGCAGCTGCAGGCTGGTAACATTAGGCTGGGAAGGGCCAATAACCGTGTCCCTTCCCACCCTGGTAGTGCCAGGCTGCCGCTGCTGGTTGTATCTGGCTGGTGAAGGAAAAAAGGGGGGGACCCCACGCCATTTTTTAAAAAAAATAGTAATCAGTAATCAGGGCCGTCTGTAGATAGCCATAATTACTAAAACTGTAGTATTGTAAAAAAAAAATACACACACCAGTATAAAACATTTTATTGAAATAAACACTCCCCCAGACCCCTGTTTGACCATTTTATTAAAAAAAAAAAAAAAAAAAGCTTGTCCGACGTAGTCCAGCGAATCCGAAGTAGTCCTCTGCATTCACGACCCTGAAAAATAGAAAACAAACACACAAACACAGACCACTTACCTCTTCCTGCAGTGGGATAATACACACAGCGATGTCACTGTACAGGGATAATAAACACAGAGATGTCACCGTACAGGGATAATAAACTGTGATGTCACAGTACAGGGATAACAAACATAGTGATGTCACTGTACAGGGATAATAAACACAATGATGCGACTTGTCACAATGATGCGACTTGTTAAGAAAAAAAAGTTAGCCATTTTGCAATCTGTAAAGTTTACCCGAAAGGGGGGGGGCCCCGAAATTTGCCTGTAGGGGGCCCCGAAATTCCTGATGGCAGCCCTGTTCCAGGGAGTACGTGTCCACATGCAATCTCCATCCTAAAAGTCATACTGAGGCTCACCACCATGCTTTACACTGCAATCTTATTGAAAGACAGACAATCAGGGGTTCACCGCCAGGTTGTCAGGCAGCATTTTTAAGTGGGTCACCATTACTGTGTCCCTGAAAATTGCCTTGGGGTCATCCCCAGACTATTGGCCAGATTTAGAAAAAATGGTGCAATTAGGGAGCCTCAGAGGCATCCCTACATGCTGCCCCTGGTGTTTCCTATGCATTTCCAAGGTGTTTCCATCATTTTCTGAGGTTTTCACATGTTGGGGCAACTTTTAGGCCCCATTCACACGGCCGATACAGCCAGGGGCGTACATAGAAATCATTAGGCCCCGTAGCAAGAATCTGAATGGGGCCCCTAACCCCACCCACTACCCCGGCCCATCCCACATGCTACTCTGGCTCCTCCCATGCCACGCCCCCATTTGCCAATAAAGAAATGTATACCTGAGCTACCAATTTTTTATTTTTTTTTAAACTAAGGAGACGTTATACTGAATGGGAGCAGCAACAAGGATAGATTATACTGTATATTATACAGCATGGTGTACAGATTATACTGTATATTATACAGCATGGTGTACGGATTATACTGTATATTATACAGCATGGTGTACGGATTATACTGTATATTATACAGCATAGTGTACGGATTATACTGTATACTATACAGCATGGTGTACAGATTATACTGTGTATTATACAGCATGGTGTACGGACTATACTGTATACTATACAGCATGGTGTAGGGATTATACTGTATACTATACAGCATGGTGTACGGATTATACTGTGTATTATACAGCATGGTGTAGGGACTATACTGTATACTATACAGCATGGTGTATGGATTATACTGTATACTATACAGCATGGTGTACAGACTATACTGTATACTATACAGCATGGTGTACGGACTATACTGTATACTATACAGCATGGTGTACGGATTATACTGTATATTATACAGCATGGTGTACGGATTATACTGTGTATTATACAGCATGGTGTACGGATTATACTGTATACTATACAGCATGGTGTACGGATTATACTGTGTATTATACAGCATGGTGTAGGGACTATACTGTATACTATACAGCATGGTGTAGGGATTATACTGTATACTATACAGCAGGGCTGGCCAACCTGAGGCTCTCCAGCTGTTGTAAAACTACAACTCCCACCATGCCCTGCTGTAGGCTGATAGCTGTAGGCAGACTGGGCATGCTGGGAGTTGTAGTTTTGCAACAGCTGGAGAGCCACAGGTTGGCCAGCCCTGCTATACAGCATGGTGTAGGGATTATACTGTATACTATACAGCATGGTGTACGGACTATACTGTATACTATACAGCATGGTGTAGGGATTATACTCTATACTATACAGCATGGTGTGCAGACTATACTGTATACTATACAGCATGGTGTACGGATTATACTGTATACTATACAGCATGGTGTACAGATTATACTGTATATTATACAGCATGGTGTACGGATTATACTGTATACTATACAGTATGGTGTACGGATCATACTGTGTATTATACAGTATGGTGTATGAATCATACTGTACATTGTATAGCATGGTACAGGGATTATAATATATACTGTATAACAAATGCATGGCGGTTACACCATGCAGGAATATAACCCCTGCACCACGCTGTACAATATACAGTACGTACAGTGTATGCATATACCCACACACACATAAATACATACATACACACACATATATACATACACACATACTACACACACACATACATACATACATACATACACACACATACATACACACACATATACATACACACATACTACACACACATACATATTCACACACATACATATACACACACATAAAACATAAAAACTTACTTGTCCTGACGCTGGAGGGGGCTGGGCCTTGGTCTTCTCGGCTCCTATGAAGAATCCCTATAGTTGTCCGTTCGTACGGACAACTATAGGCATTTTCAATGGGGCCGTCCGGCGTGTGTTCCGTACGCACGGAACACACGCCGGGCGGCCCCATTGAAAATGCCTATAGTTGTCCGTACGCACGGACAACTATAGAGCTTCTTCATAGGAGCCGCGGCAAAATTGGGGATACATACGGCCGAACCTTTGGCCCCTGCAAAATAATTCGGGTCTCCCATAGACTTTAATGGGATTCGGGATTCGGCCCGAATCCACGAATCCCGTGGAAAATTCGTCCCGAATCCACGAATCTTTTAGGATTCGCTCAACTTTAGTTGAAATCGCACATACAATCGGAGGAGGGAGGAAGCTGTGAGTCCCACCCATCCCTGACTCATGTGACGATTTGTTTGTGTGATTTCACGGTGGAGGTAACTGGGAGCTGTGTGCTGGGAGTCGGACTTTATGCACCTATCCGTAATTGCCTATATGGCATAGGTAGGTTAGCGTTAGGTCCCTTGACACTTTCAGAGATCTTGACGGGGTGCGCGGGCTCCGATATGTCCTTGATATAAGAATATATATTGTCTCATTTTAATATCAGTGTAAGGGTTTAGCCATATATTGTCAATTACATTTACCATTGTAGTGCACAATTTTTGGTAATTTTTTTATTTTTTAACTTCATGCTGGGGACCAGACCAATCTCTGGAAGTGACATGAAGACAGTGGTAATGGCAGGGATAGATTTTTCCATAGATATAAACAGTATGTAAGCAGTGGTTGGCATTTTTGGGTAATTATAGATTACATATTTTTGGAAAAAATGTAGAGACATCAAAAATACTCAGATGAATGTGATCACTTTAAACTACTACCTTTTATATAAAAATCCCTTCTCCTTAGCAGGTGGCCTGGTAACTAGTGGGCACACTCTAAGAAACACCTTTTAGTGACATATATTCTATGTCTTGCACTTTCACATGCCAAAGCACCTGGGCATTAGAGCAGCTCTGATCTTAGCAATACTATATATGTGTACCAAGTGTCCCTCCCTAAGATATTAGTAAAGGGATATCCTTTACAGGGGATGGGTTACATGAAAAAAGGACCTACTTCCTCAAAGTTTCTGCAGGGACCCCCATATTCAGTCATCTGGTAGCATCTTGCTGCTGTATTTGTATCCATACGGTGGGTCCCCAAAATAAATTTTACTGGTGGGCCCTAGGCAACCCAGTCCGACACTATATATAATGTGTGCTATTCCTGGTGATATTCTTCAAGGAATCCTGGACACAGATCCTCCAAATGTAAACCACAATTGTAAAGAGGAAGCACTCCGGTGTAGAGAAGAAAAAGTGGATCTCATATATTTACCCAATGCAACATTTTAGCTTATCTCATTGGAGCCTTTGTGAAGCAGTGACTATAGTGCTCAATACAAGATACATAGGTATACAATCAATCAAACATGATTACAAAATGATCAAATCAATTAACTTAGAAATGCATGAATTTAAAAGGTATATTCACCCTCATAGTTTATATAATTATGTTGACTGAAATCCATACAAGTGATGGCATCACCATTCATTTTGAACTTTTAGGAAGTATATTAGTGCAATACACAAAGTTTATTTGTGGACCACTTTTAAATGTAATGATATGTTTAAATAGCAAATCCCTTGTATCATGTTTTATCAATGGTATTCAATGAGGATTCT
The DNA here is from genome assembly GCA_900303285.1 of Rhinella marina. Lineage (NCBI taxonomy): Eukaryota > Metazoa > Chordata > Amphibia > Anura > Bufonidae > Rhinella > Rhinella marina. The sequence goes on along the minus strand of ONZH01018730.1, from coordinate 135,914 downwards.
GTACCGTAAGAGCAGTGAGACTATGGAACTCTCTACCCAAGGACGTGGTGATGGTAAGTTCACTAAAAGAGTTCAAGAGGGGCCTGGATATATTTCTGGAGTGTAATAATATTACAGGTTATAGTTACTAGAGAGGGGTCGTTGATCCAGGGAGTTATTCTGATTGCCTGATTGGAGTCAGGAAGGAATTTTTTTCCCCTAAAGTGGGGAAAATTGCCTTCTACCTCACTGAGGTTTTTTGCCTTCCTCTGGATCAACTTGCAGGATAACGGGCCGAACTGGATGGACAGATGTCTTTTTCGGCATTATAAACTACAGTATGTTATTAGAAACCAAAAGTGAAAATCCTATTCATTAAAGAACTCTGCTGGGCATGCGGTAGCGCAACGCTATCGTAGTCAGAAGGAGATTCCAAGTGTGGCATCAGAACCCTCTAGCTCCCATGCACATGCACTTGCGTGAGCACGCCACGTGCGTGTGACATAAGACCAAAACAAGGATGGAACTCTAGGCTTCAAGGGCATTGACTCTGCATACGTGAATCACTATGATATAGAAAATGATAAATCAAGAATTATCTTATAAAGTGTTAAGGAAATGTTCACATAAAGAACTCATATATTAAACCTGCTCAGCCTCTCTAAGAATTATGCTTGATGATGTGGAACTAGTGCAGACCCTATTACAATCCAAATCTTTTCCATCTAAGAGGAATGCATACTCCCCGGCTGCCAACCAGGGGTCACATCCATCAGAGCAGAAGATCCAGACAGAAGGTATAATGCATTTCCCAGGTGCGGACCCCCCACTATTGGGGAACTGTTTGGAAACAATAGAAAATATAGTGTAATGATGTGGGCATAAATAATAAATCATAAATCACGACAGTGTGCGAGGAGACAGTCAAGGACGGCATAGACCCCAGTTAGTGAGCTGGGAACCCATCCTCCAAAAGAGTGCTAGGCGATAAAGAGCACAAATCCCGTGACCCCGATCACCCTCCCAACATTAGAGTGCTCCACGCAAGCTGTCCATACAAATAATCCATGTAAGTGGCTGTCTGTGTCGTGAATACATATGCTCCATCTCTGATCAGGTTGAGGGATCCCGTAAATAAATAAAAAGGGTATAAGAGTCTATGTTGGGTGGCGTCCTCCAATATATTTCAATATCTTGTACATCATTCTCTTCTATAAAAAAAGGAAGAAAAAAAGGGGGATAAGAATCATATATAGAGCACTGGTCTTCTCACAATACAACGGAGATAGTTAGGCTGCCTCGGCGAGGCATGGGCAGGTAGGTCAACCTAAATTCCACATTTAGACCTCTTGGTTTCAAAGTATGAAAATTGTAAATCCAACAGAGTTCCCTTTTTTTTTTAAAAAAAGGGCTATACTATCACGTCCTCGCCTGGGCATCGCAATAGGCTGCCTCTTTACTTAGTTGGTTTAGATATATATAATATTACACAGAGAACATCCGCTCCCATGCAGACTTACTAAGCTGTTCTTGTAATTAGACAGATCACTCCTGAATCGCTCTGCCCAATCACAGAGAGTACTATGCAGTTGTACTGTACAATTACAATTACAACATCCTCTATAGGAAACTCTACTATACTGTAAGTGTTATAGCCAGGACATCACTGAAGCCTGGAAAGGTAAGTGAGTAACCACTGAACCTCAGGGATATTGATATTCACTCCTTCACTGTGATACTGACAATACCCCTTTCTTTGCCCTAGATTGCCAGAAATGTTCACATTAACACCACTACTGCGGTTGACCCCAGGCATACAAACCCCTTCATTGCCATAAACCACCTAACCTCTTCAATGGTTGAGTGTTGTTTAATACTATTTTCCTGGATGCTATGTGCCCTATCCATTTGACTGCTTCATACATACTAATGTAACCAAACTAAAATTTACTCTGATAACACATCTTACTCTGTTATCTTGGTTATTTTGTGACAAAATTAATTGAAATCGCCAGAACCAGATGGAATACACCCCCGTATCCTAAGAGAATTAAGTAATGTCATAGACAGACCCTTATTTCTGATATTTAAGGACTCTATACTGACAGGGAGTGTTCCACAGGATTGGCGCATAGCAAATGTGGTGCCAATATTCAAAAAGGGTCCAAAAACAGAGCCCGGAAATTATAGGCCGGTAAGTTTAACATCTGTAGTGAGTAAACTGCTTGAAGCTTTTCTAAGGGATGTTATCTTGGAGTACCTCAATGAAAATAAGTAAAAAACTCCATATCAGCATGGCTTCATGAGGGATCAGTCATGTCAAACTAATTTAATCAGTTTCTTTGAGGAGGTAAGTTCTAGACTTGACCGCGGTGAATCAATGGATGTCATATATCTGGACTTCTCCAAAGCATTTGACACAGTACCACATAAAAGGTTAGTATATAAAATGAGAATGCTTGGACTGGGAGAAAATATCTGTATGTATGTAAGTAACTGGCTCAGTGACAGAAAACAGAGGGTGGTTATTAACGGTACATACTCAGATTGGGTCACTGTCACTAGTGGGGTACCACAGGGGTCATTGTTTGGCCCTATTCTCTTCAATATATTTATTAATGATCTTGTAGAAGGCTTGCACAGTAAAATATCAATTTTTGCAGATGTAGCTGGGCTGAGACAGAAAGTGGAGGGGGGAGGACTACTTTAAAAGGCTGATATCTCCTGAATGGTAACAGCTAGAAACATGCAACTGGCTTGAAGTTGTCTGAAAGCAGACAGTCCAGGCTTTCATACAAGACCAGAAAGACAACTCTAGTCCAAGCAACAAAGGAAAAATTACTGTTAGAAATCGAGTCTGGAATAATTGTAAAGAGTAAAATCTGCTTATACTTTCACTTTCAGCTTCATTCACAGCATTCCGAATTCTGAGTGATATCTTACCCAGTACTTAACAGATTTATGTCATTCTGGTATTGTCTGAAAGCTCAGAATGTCAGCTTTCAGGGCTGACATTACAGACATCAGAAAGGTAAAATTAACTGAAAAATGCAGCTTCATGAATATCTGCCTTTCAGTGTCACATACTGTATGTTAGGAATTTCATTTTTGGCAGTGAAATGGCAGTTACACTTTAATGCATTAACCATCAAGTTAAGCTTGGCTGCATCTGTAATTATTAGGGTTCTGTATAATAATATTTATTCATTCTGTTCTGTAATGCCCACCTTAGAAGGAGCAGATGCCAGGCCCCAAACTGTCCCCCAAGACTTAGAGAAGGGGTGAGAACCTATGGCACTCCAGCCCTGTTGTGAAACTACAACTCTAAGCATGCACCCTTGCTCAGCTGTTATTAAATCTCTGATAGAACTGAATGAGCACTCTAGGAATTGTAGTTTAAGAACAGCTAGAGTGCCAGAGGTTGCTAATGCCTGAATTAGAGGAAACATTAGTTTTTTCCCTGAGGTTATTGATCATAGCTAGTGTTGAGTGAATCGAAGCATCCGAAGTCGAATTGGATCCGAAGTTTCTGAAAAAGTCGATTCGTGGTGATGATTTTTTCCCCTAAAATGGCGGGAACGCAAGATCACCCATAATGCCGTGCAGACAGCCAATAAGCAGGTAGCCAGCCCCTGTGCTGTAATAGCCCTCTAAAAGCCTCATCTATTGTAGTCTCCACCATTTCACTGTGAGCTGAACATAGGAAGAGAGGTGACAAGTGCTAGTGACAGTGTTGCTAAAAGCTTTGAATTGTGGAATGTTGGAAAGAGAGACAGCAGAGACAGTGCAGAGACAATGTAGAGAGATTGTAGGGAATGTTTGTACACATTGTAGGGAGAGCATAGGGAGACTGCATGGACAGTACAAGGACTGTAATCTGAAGCTAAAGGGATTTATAGGAGACAACACAGTTTGCATCAATCCCTGTGTAGAGCACAGAGCTATCTAATAAAACAGTAGTCTCCCCGTTGTTTAATAGATTTAATTAGGCCTTGATCCTCAAATTGGGATGAATAAACTGTCTAATTTTACTGTTATTGGGGTGTCCATATTGTTTAATACATATGCAATTCAATTAGGCTTTGTCAAATTAGGGTGAATAATCTGTCTTGTTCTAATGTTAGTGGGGTGTCCATATTGACACTGAATAACTTATTTTACATATACAGTTAGTGTTACGGTACAATATGTCCAACAGACAATTGACAGGGCCCTCCAAAGGAACCAGCAGTGGCAAAAATGTTGCTGGAGCCAGCATAAGTAGCAGCAGCAGAAGAAGGGGTGGTAGCAGCAGTCGCAGCAACAAACCAGAGCTGCTAGTGTCATCCAGCAGTCATGTTTTGACGACCAATCCTGTTGTCCTAGTATGGTTGACTCAGTCTTCAATATCATTTCAGCTGACCTCAGACACCCACAGCCAGGAGTCAGTGGGTTTCTCTCACACTATACTTAGTTGGCATTGCCCAGAAACAAGCTCTGTGCCCCTCCCCCCGTTCTGAACCTGCCTATTTGAAGGAGAGGTCCACTGAATCCCCCTGTAGGCATGCAAGTAGCTACCATGTGAGTCTCATGGGAGCAGTGATGTACCCCCCCTATACAGGCAGACCACGTAGCCTCTGGGCAAGGGGAACCCAAAGGGGAGGATAGGCCCCATCCTAATTACCTTCAATACTGGCTCCTGTCCATCTTCAGTCTAAAATTCCTATCACCAGTGGAGAAAGCTAAAGGAACTTCGATGTCATCACAGGTCCTGTACATCTACCAAGGAAACTGCACAGAGAATGGTGTAGTTCCCAGGTTTGAAAGGTACATCTTCCAGGACCTGTGATGACATCATCAAAGGTCCTCCAACCCTCCATTGAGACTGGAATGGAGTGGTAACAGGAGGTCCTCAAATTTTCTCTTAATTTGCCCCACCACCAATGCTCGTTTTTTACACATTGCTTACTCATATATAATACTGCAGACAGTTACAATAAGTTACTAACTCATTTACCTCACACACAGTGATCATATATATGGCTGACCACATATTTCTGCACAAACTGCATCTATTATACCTTGTATGTCATACCAGTACACTGCTGGCACACAAATGAGATATAACAGATTCAGTGTGTACAGGTATATAGTATATACAGCAGTTTATTGACATATCCGGTAAATGGTATAACTAATACCTCGTACCTCACATATCACTATATATACACAGACACCCTGCATATATAATAAATAGGGATGAGCGAATCAACTTCGGATGCTTCATCCGAAGTCGATTCGCATAAAACTTCGTGTCAATACTGTACAGAGCGGGAGCTTCGTACATTATTAGAATGTATTGGGTCTGTTGAGCCGAAGTTATTACTTTGCGAAGTCTCAAAAGACTTTATGTAATAACTTCATAAATTAATTTCTACTGTAAAAAACCTTTGTTCCAAACTCGGGTACAAACAATTAGCGGTGCACGAGTTTATAGAGGCAGCGGCAGGCAGTCAGCAAGTGGTGGTGGGGGGGGGGGGTAAAATGCCATTTTCGCCGATATGTGGAAATTTTTCATTAAGTCACCAGAGAACGTCAAGGTGGCCATGTGTAGGATTTGTGGGCACTAGGTGAAGCGTAGTCAGGGTGCCAATGTTGGCACCATAACCCTGCGTCAACACATGGAGCATCACTATAAAGTGGCCTGGGAAAACCATGATGCTACAGTAGTGGTACGGCCTGATGCACCTCGTTATACAGTAGTACATTCCGCAGTAGTTTGCACACAGTGCATTTTCTCTCCCCAGATGATGAGGTATGGTGACTGGCAAAATGACAGATGATGGCAACTCTGATATGCTATCTTGCTGATGTCTATGAAAGCTGGCACTTGTGGCTTCAGGTATCCACAAGTAATGCAGGCTTTTTGAGTTGGTCTTTTTTCAGTTGGCCTGGCTTCGATGTGATCTAAGAGGATGAGCGTCTGAGCCGTAATTCCTAACCTGCAGCAAAGTCTGGATAGCTATGGTTGCTGGTTACTCTGCTGACTGCAACACTGTAGCTTGGCAGAATATCTGTAGTTTGGTCTTTGAAGTCTCTCTGGTTTCACAGATGAGTTGATTCTCTGGTCCCTAAGGCCCTAGGGGAAGGAGCAATAAGACGTGCTTCCTCACTCCTCACAGTCCAAGCTAACACTCCACTCTCCTGGCAGGAAGTAGGACCAGTCCAGTCCTACCAAGAGGGGAGGAATAGGATAGTTAGCCCCATTCCTGATGTTAAAGGGAGTCTGTCACCTCCCAGGCCCCTATAAAGCACTAAAATAGCCCCATAGCACATGCTCTAATAAATGCAACGTTACCTTTTGCGGCTTCTTTTGACCTCCAGAAACGCCAAAAACGCACTTTTAATGGTATGCAAATGAGGTATCGGAAGAGCCCGGAGGCGGGGTTCACCGGGCTCGAGCCCGGGCTCCTGTCCTTATTTGAATGAATTCCCCGCCCCAGCTACTTGCCGCACCCGCCCTCCACGTATCTCGGGTCCTTCCTTCGTTCCATACAAATCCCGCGCCTGCGCAGCCTTCTGCCGGGACGGCGCATGCGCACTAGGTACGGCGATGCCGTGCCCAAAGTGGGCATCACAGTGCGCATGCGCCGTCCCGGCAGAAGGCTGCGCAGGCGCGGGATTTGTATGGAAGGAAGGAAGGACCCGAGATACGTGGAGGGCGGGTGCGGCAAGTAGCTGGGGCGGGGAATTCATTCAAATAAGGACAGGAGCCCGGGCTCGAGCCCGGTGAACCCCGCCTCCGGGCTCTTCCGATACCTCATTTGCATACCATTAAAAGTGCGTTTTTGGCGTTTCTGAAGGTCAAAAGAAGCCGCAAAAGGTAACGTTGCATTTATTAGAGCATGTGCTATGGGGCTATTTTAGTGCTTTATAGGGGCCTGGGAGGTGACAGACTCCCTTTAAGCATACCTACCCTTCTAGTGTACAGTGCAAACATTACAAACAAAAAAATTGCAGAGTAGCCCTTGCACTGGGGTACTGTATATGTACTACATTATCTTTATTCAGAGTTATCACTGTGTTATCTATGGTGTTACATGGAACTGTGGGTAACAGCTATCTGTACTCAGAGTGTCATTACTGTGTTATATATAGTTTTACATAGGACTGCAGGTAACACCTACTACATTATTAGAGCTCATACAGTTATCCCTATGTTATCTGTGGTGTTACATAGGACTGCAGGTGACATCTACTATATTATCCGTACTCAAAGAGTTATCCCTGTGTTATGTATGATATTACATAGGACTGCGGGTAATTAAAAAGGGGTGTGTCCATAGGTAAGGGGGCTGAATGCTTGTCTTGCCCTGGGTGCTGGCAACTCATGCTACGCCACTGAGCTGCAGTCCTCATTTCTGCTCATGTCTCCTATTTTCCTACATAGATATACTGTGATTGACAACTTTCGATAGAAAAATAGCTTTCCTCCTAATGAATACTCTAGGTCTAGAGAAACTATATTTACACTGCTGAACTCATTCTGAATAAAATAAACCCATTACTAAGGCCTACCGCCTAGAGGCATCATGAATTCTGCTTATCGACCCCGAGGTTTTTTTTAAATGTAACATTAATTTCTCATTATTTTTCTCTGCTTAAGAAATAAGAAGGAAAACATATTTTCTGCAGAGGAAAATAAGAGTAAATCTCTTCTGCCATGGCTTCATTTTCATCTAAATGGAGAGTAAAATAAATGATATGTTTTCTGCTGTGATAACTTGATATTGAAGTTGCAACAAAATTGTCAAATTTACATATAGATATTGTACAATTTAGAATTACGATTGTGAAACATGTCCCTTGTTAGTAACTTGGAATTGCTTCTATCTAATTTAATAAGAGGCTACTGTATCGTTGATCCTTTTACAATGCACTATACGCTGCAAATTGCTTTGGCGATTTAGTTTTTTCCAAATCTGGAATTCAAAGTACTATGGGGTATTTGGAGGTATTTCAGTTTCTTGACCACAGGGGGTACGGGGTAGACAACATTTTGAATTATATTGTGTCCATACTTAATCCTGCCCTGTCCCCTTAACAGAAATATCGCTGACCTGCTAAAAGACCATCCTCTATGCTGAATGTTAATCACTCGGGTCGGAACAGGAACAGTGGTCTATGGGCTTCTCTCTATCTTCCTGGGTGCTGACACTGAAGACAGAGGCATGGGTCTGTTGTACATAGGGAGCTGACCTGTGAAGTTGACACTATGTGCTGCTCATATGGGCTCAAACATGGATCCATACAACCTTCAAGCTCTATGGTGCCGAAATTCAACAACCATACAAGTATATGTGCCCTAAGGCTACATTCACATGGCGTGGTCATTTTCAGAATCATTCAGGTGTATGGATCTATTCACATGTCTGTTTTTTTAAATAGCCTGTGAATAATGGCCATTAAGAAATATGTCCTATTTTGTCCACCTTCATGGACAGACAGCCCCCATACAATACAATGGGCTGATTTTAATCTTTTTTTAATGGCTGTTTTTTTTTTTTAATTGGATCATTTGCCTTTTTTAACATATTTTTTCTCATGGTTGTATGAATATAAACTTAGTGTATTTCTGCATGCCTCTCACTTTATACAGGGTCATATAGAGGTGTTTTGTATGTTGTGTGACTCCATACTCTATGTATGGAGATATTCTCCACCCTCTGTTTTCTATTAGGTAGCCAGATACTTACCTACATACAGACATTTTCTCCCAGGACAAGCATTCTCATTTTATATACCAACCACATAAAAGGTTAGTATATAAAATGAGAATGCTTGGACTGGGAGAAAATGTCTGTATGTGGGTAAGTAACTGGCTCAGTGATAGAAAACAGAGGGTGGTTATTAACGGCACATACTCAGATTGGATTACTGTCACTAGTTTGGTACCACAGGGGTCAGTGTTGGGCCCTTTTCTCTTCAATATATTTATTAATGATCTGGTAGAAGGCTTGCACAGTAAAATATACATTTTTGCAGATGACATTAAACTGTGTAAAATAATAGACACAGAAGTACATTGCTACAGATGGATCTGGATAGATTGGAGGCTTGGGCAGAGAAGTGGCAGATGAGGTTTAACACTGACAAATGTAAGGTTATGCACATGGGAAGGAATAATGCAAGTCACCAGTACATACTAAATGGTAAAACACTGGGTAACACTGATATGGAAAAGGACCTAGGAATTTTAATGAACAGCAAACTAAGCTGCAGAAACCAGTGTCAAACAGCTGCTGCCAAGGCCAATAAGATAATGGGTTGCATCAAAAGGGGCATAGATGCCCGTGATGAGAACATAGTCCTGCCACTTTACAAATCACTAGTCAGACCACACATGGAGTATTGTGTACAGTTCTGGGCTCCTGTGAACAAGGCAGACATAGCAGAGCTGGAGAGGGTTCAGAGGAGGGCAACTAAAGTAATAACTGGAATGGGTGGACTACAGTACCCAGGAAGATTATCAAAATTAGGGTTATTCACTTTAGAAAAAAGACAACTGAGGGGAAATCTAATAACTATGTATAAATATCTCAGGGGTCAGTACAGAGATCTCTCCCATCATCTATTTATCCCCAGGATTGCAACTGTGACAAGGGGACATCCTCTGCGTTCGGAGGACAGAAGGTTTGTACACAAATATAGAAGAGGATTCTTTACGGTAAGAGCAGTGAGACTATGGAACTCTCTGCCTGAGGAGGTGGTGATGGTAAGTTCACTAAAAGAGTTCAAGAGGGGCCTGGATGTATTTCTGGAGGGTAACAATATTACAGGTTATAGTTACTAGAAATGGGTCATTGATCCAGAGAGTTATTCTGATTGCCTGATTGGAGTCGGGAAGGATTTTTTTCCCCTAAAGTGGGGAAAATTGGCTTCTACCTCACAGGGGTATTTTGCCTTCCTCTGGATCAACTTGCAGGATAATAGGCTGAACCGGATGGACAGATGTCTTTTTTCGGCCTTATAAACTATGTTACTATGTTACTATGTAAGAGTGCCCTCTGTGAACTACAATATAGGCTCAGCACACAGGGCTCTGTATCAGGAACTACAGAGTCTATATATGGGACTATGATAAGGGTTCAGTACTATGAGTATTATCAATACAGTCTAAGGCCCCTTTCACACGAGTGCACTGGACATGCAGTGTGTGTCAGGGAGAGCACCTGTACTGACCTCCCAGCACTGACGGGGCCGCATAGCATTATATTGATTTTTGATGCTATGTAACCCTTACAGTTCTGGAATGTATTGGATAACACTGACATAACTGTAAGGGTTACATAGCATCATAAATTAATATAATGCTATGCAACCCGGTCAATGCTGGGAAGTCAAGACGAGTGCTGCTGCATACTCACGAGTGACGAGTGGGACTTGCCTATGTGAAAGGGGTCTAAAGGTAGGTGAATCCAGAATATTTGTCAGCAGATTTGTACCTATGAAACTGGCTGACCTGTTGCTTATGTGATTGGCAGGTGAAGACATCTGTGTTGGTCCCATGTTCATATGTACCTGCATTGCTGAGAAAAATTAAATTTTAATGTGCAAATGAGCGCCTAGGAGTAACGGGGGCATTGTCATTACTCCTAGAGGCTCTGTTCTCTCTGCAACTACCATGCTCTCTGCACATTCAATGACTTTAGGAGAAGTCAGGGCCAGGCATGAGCATGTTTACACTGCCTGGCCCTGTCAATCAAAGTACAGAGGGCGCGGCAGTTGCAGAGAGAGAGCCTTTAGGAGTAATGGAAACGCCCCCATTCCTCCTATAGGCTCATTTGCATATATTAAAACTTTTTCTCAGCAATGTGGACACATATGAACATTGGACCAAAACAGATGCCTTCAGCTGCCAAGCGCAGATGTAACAGGTCAGCCAGTGTCATAGGTAGAAAACTGCGGACAGAGGCCCTTTAAAAAGAAGTCATACTCCTGATTATACTTACATATGGCACCCTGTGTACATCATATTCCCACCACTCTTTCCCGTCTCTACTTTTAGGCTTGGCATTCACTATTTTTCTTTCCGCCTCAGCAGCAGGATGACTTAGTATTTCATATGAATACTTTATCCTGATTGATCATCCACCAGAAAACTTTTCTGCAGGCTCTGGCTCATTTATCATTGTACGTGCTCAAACAGCTACAATTAATCTTTAAGAACTTGTCAATATCATTACTGGTGTAGAAATCTTTTTGTCAAAATCCTCCGATTGCTGTTACAGTATATGGAAAATCCTGTCCTCTGAACTGCTAAAGGTCATGCCGTTTTCACCAAAGAATCTTCTTGTCTTCTCAATCATCTTTTTATAGAACGTATCACAATTTTAACAATCATGGAGTAATGGTACTATGATGAATTCCGAGGACGGAGCATTTTCAAACGATACAGCTCATCAGAATAGAACAATAATTGTACAAGATTATTACACCAGAGTAGCAATGATACATTGATTTGAGGTGAGATAGCAGTGGTTTATTTCATTGTAAAGCAGGTTAAAAAAAAACTTGCCAAATGTGGACTAACAAGTTAAATTCTGTGTCAGGGACATATTGTCATGCAGAAGAGCCACAAGGCCTGGGCAGTTTAAAGATATAAACATATACAATCAGTGGTCTGTCGCACCAGAACTGATAGACCTTGTGATAAGCTGACTTGTTGACTCAGATATTTTGCCTGGATGTCCACATCTTGGCTTTAGAGTGTATTTACAGACTTCATTTTGTATTCTTCCAACTATCATGGCGCTCACATGATGCAGTTTGGCAATTTTCTTGGCCGAGATACCGCTATCAATGAGCTGGATGATAGAGTTTCTCTTTTCTTGGGAACTCTTCCTCATGGCTTCAAACCAGTGACTTTTCACTTGGGAATCAACCTAATAACACACTGAGCTATTAGGAAATGTGAGAACAGGTTGTAATTTGTAGAGTACAAGAAGAAAAAGATTGTTCCACCACCAGAAGCAAAACAGTAACAATGACATGACATCTGCATAACTAATCATATGCTAAATAGCTGCAAGTCTAATTTATGTATGAGATAGCCAAGATTATTGTCTATAACATAATGGTAGTCTCAAGTTTGAAGCTGTAGTGGATGGTGAGATATGGAGCCTGAAAGTCAAAAGTTCAAAACATTGTTACCCTTTTGCTCGTCAGTGTATATCAATCTGCTCTATAAAATGTGTCAGACGATCTCCTGTCCCTCTCTGCTCTCCTGAAAGATTCTCTTAGATGATTTATGCCCAAGTCAAAGTTGGAGGAAGGTACTGATTCATTGAAACATCCTATAATATGGTTACTCAGGTATGTAGGTGTAAAAATTCTAAATCAACCAGAGAACAGTCATATAAAATAATCACATGAAAGACAATAAAAGGGCAAAGGTATTGCCCCATGTGCCTTCAGGAAATATGGGCTGTAGAAAGTACTTAGACACAACTAACCTCACCTCTCTGAAGACAGCTAGAGACTGCTTGCTGGAGCCGGATGGCACCTTGCTCAGCCAAGTACTCCCTCAGTCCATTCACTTTCCATGATACGATCTTTGGTGCCATTATGGCAGCTGGAGGCCTAGCAATGTCCTTTAGGTGTTAGGCCGTATAAAAGTAGTGCAGTGTATTATGAAAGTGATCAAGATGCTATATTTTGGAAAAAAGCTAAGAAAAAAAAAACAATACAAAATTGGCATAATTGCATCCATAAAGATCAGTCCTATAAAATTGTCATGTTATCAATCCTGCACATTGAGCGCTACAAAAACCCCTAAAATACAATTGTAGAATTTATCCCATCACCCAAAAATGTAATAAATATGCTGAAAAAGTTGTACGCATCCCAATAGTGTGCAGGTGAAACCTACACTTGATCCACAACTTTAACTTGGGCATACTGCAAATCAGCTTTCAAGTTCATTCAGGAGAAGTAAGAGAGGGACAGGAGAATGAGTCTTCAAAGAGCTCTCTGAAAGATTTATCACAGAAGGGATTTCAATAGCTGGTTGGAACTGTGAAACATAGAAACTGCAGAATTCAAATAGTGCAAAATGTTTTACAGCCCCAAATCTATCTAAATCAATAATATAAAAAAGGCTGCGAAGATGTCAATAGCCTTTAAGAGGTTAAAATGACAATTACAACTGAATATAAATTTCAATGAAACAAGGTAGAAAAACATTGAACATCGGCAGACCATTCATGGGATTGGAAGGAAGGTAGGTTTTAAAATGGCTCATAGTAGCCTCATAAACAAATGATGTGGATCTGGATGTGGATTTAGTAGCCCTGAGAAGGCTTATATGTCCACAGAAGGTTGATAGAAGCCTACAATTTATTTATTTATTATAAGTGTTTTTAGGTCCTACTGTACCTCAAAAACCTACGCCAACCTACATCAATTACTTTGTTGTACATTTTGGTGTTAATAAAACTGTACAGGTTACATATTCCATTGAAAGGGTCTCCTGTAATAGTTTTACACAGATTATCTTGAAAGATTCATAATGAAACATCCACTTAAGAATGGTGTCTAAAGAGTTTTTTAAGTAGACACCAAATGACTGGGTAACAAGCTCTTCAATATTTCACACTGGATTTTCTGCTAACCAGAATTCTGATTCTGCATGGTATTCAGATTTACACATGTTTACAGAAGGTAGAGTGGTATTTGCAGAAAATTCACTTATATTTTTAACGGAAATGCATCATCAGAAAATGACCTATTGTTTAAATCAAATTTTTATGTTTTACTTTTTTTTTTAGAATTTAAAAACATAGTTTATAAGGCTGAAAAAAGACATCTGTCCATCCAGTTCGGCCTGTTTTCCTATAAGTTAATCCAGAGGAAGGCAAAAAACCCCTGTGAGGTAGAAGCCAATTTTCCTCACTTTAGGGGAAAAAAATTCCTTCCCGACTCCACTCAGGCAATCAGAATAACTTCCTGGATCAACGACCCCTCTCTAGTAACTATAACATGTGACATTGTTACCCTCCAGAAATACATCCAGGCCCCTCTTGAACTCTTTTAGTGAACTTACCATCACCACCTCCTCAGGCAGAGAGTTCCATAGTCTCACTGCTCTTACCGTAAAGAATCCTCTTCTATGTTTATGTACAAACCTTCTTTCCTTCAGATGCAGAGGATGCCCCTCCGTCACAGTCCTGGGCATAAATAGATCATGGGAGAGATCTCTGTACTGACCCCTGATATATTTATACATAGTTATTAGATCTCCCCTCAGTCGTTTTTTTCTGAAGTGAATAACCCTAATTTTGATAATATTTCTGGGTACTGTAGTCCATCCATTCCAGTTATTACTTTAGTTCCCCTCCTCTGAACCCTCTCCAGCTCTGCAGATACTTGTCACTATCTAGATTTTAAAAATTGCAAATATCAGTCAGTGTTCACACTATGCCTCGTAATATGTCTTTACAGCAGCCACATGGGAAAAATTGAACATGGGAACAATAGCCACAGAAACAATTGACAGCTAACTTATTGACTTCTATGAGAGAGTTTTCTAGGCACACCCTGTGACCTGTGCAAAATTCTCTTCACTGTACAGGCAAGGTGGTGGGGCGCAATGGTGGTATATAATCTGTTACCATCCGCTTTTGTGAATGATGGATCCTATGTTATCTATATATAGATGATTATTGTCAGTTTAACCCAGGCTGTGATGATAATGAGATGACTGCTGAAAAGTAATCTCTACAGAACAGAAAGTCTTGACATACTATTAGGCTTAGTGGTCAGTGCAAAAATTGCAGGATGTTACAAGTTTTTTTTAATTTTTTAATATATATAGTGACAAAAAAAATGTGAAAAAATCAACAATTCTAAAAAAAATATGTTTATCATTACAATGTGATTTAAAGAATATGTCATTTTCTGATGACACATTCCCTTTAAAAGTGACACAGTCACTAGTTACTGACTTAGATGCATTTCTTTTTTTGGAGGGAATTTCTTTATTTAAAAAAACAAAGATGACTAGGTAACCATATACTGCCTGAAGCAGGAGCGGCACTTGGCATTTTCTGTGACTTTGCAGCCTGTGAAAATTGTGAGCTTTTGTGGAATACATGGCTAGGAGTTAGTTACACTGTCACATTAAATTTCTTTTTGCCTTGTTGATCATGAATTTTCCATTTTGTGGAACTGTCAATTAGATTTGCATTAATAAATTGCTATTCTGGTTCAAATTATATGCGGGAAATTTCTTTTAATTTGACAATATATTTTTTGTAGATATTGAGGCTCCATTTTCCTGCTGCTGAACTCCAGTTTAGCCATACAGACACTGGTGGAGATTTTTTGAGGGGAATTTCTGAAGTTAGTTTTACTTGAGTCTGTGTTGCCATAATTTGCACTAAATGTATCAAATGTTGCACTTTGTTTGATAAATTTGATGCCTCTTAAAGTTTGTCAAGAGATGTTAATTCTGTTTTTATGTCACCTTCCTACTGGAGTGAAATTGTGAAATATTTTAGCAAGTTTTTGAAAAAGTTGGAATTCTGAAGCCTGGGGTAAACCTGGTCGCCTAGTTAACCATGCTTTAATAGTAGAGAACAGTGAGTCCTGAACTCCACCCACACCACTGTCCAAACCTACTTGCACAATCCATTCTAAACAACGGACAGCAGAGATCTATGTCAGAGAAGTGAAAAATAACAAATGTAGTGACAGACAGGTGCAAGGAAAAATACACCAGAAGTGACTAGCAAAACCATAAGAAACGGAACAGGTCAAAATCAGGAGAGACAATCAGTGCCAAAATCAGTAGACAAGAATAATACAATACCAAGCCGGGTAACATAGTAACATAGTTAATAAGCCCGATAAAAGACATCTGTCCATCCAGTTCGGCCTGTTATCCTACAATTTGATCCAGAGGAAGGCAAAAAAAAACCCTGTGAGGTAGAAGCCAACTTTCCCCACTTTAGGGGAAAAAGTTCCTTCCCGACTTCAATCAGGCAATCAGAATAAATCCCTGGATCAGTGACCCATCTCTAGTAACTATAACCTGTAATATTGTTACCCTCTAGAAATACATCCAGGCCCCTCTTGAACTCTTTTAGTGAACTTACCATCACCACCTCCTCAGGCAGAGAGTTCCATAATCTCACTGCTCTTACAGTAAAGAATCCTCTTCTATATTTGTGTACAAACCTTCTTTCCTTCAGACGCAGAGGATGTCCCCTTGTCACAGTCACAGTCCTGGGGATAAATAGATCATGGGAGAGATCTCTGTACTGACCCCTGATATATTTATACATAGTTATTAGATCTCCCCTCAGTCGTCTTTTTTCTAAAGTGAATAACCCTAATTTTGATAATCTTTCTGGGTACTGTAGTCCACCCATTCCAGTTATTACTTTAATTGCCCTCCTCTGGACCCTCTCCAGCTCTGCTATGTCTGCCTTGTTCACAGGAGCCCAGAACTGTACACAGTACTCCATGTGTGGTCTGACTAGTGATTTGTAAAGTGGCAGGACTATGTTCTCATCACGGGCATCTATGCCCCTTTCGATGCAACCCATTATCTTATTGGCCTTGGCAGCAGCTGGCTGACACTGGTTTCTGCAGCTTAGTTTGCTGTTTACTAAAATTCCTAGGTCCTTTTCCATGTCAGTGTTACCCAGTGTTTTACCATTTAGTATGTACTGGTGACTTGCATTATTCCTTCCCATGTGCATAACCTTACATTTGTCAGTGTTAAACCTCATCTGCCTCTTCTCTGCCCAAGCCTCCAATCTATCCAGATCCCTCTGTAGCAGTGTCCTGTACTCTTCTGTGTTAATTGCTTTACACAGTTTAGTGTCATCTGCAAAAATGGATATTTTACTGTGCAAGCCTTCTACAAGATCATTAATATATATATTGAAGAGAATAGGGCCCAACACTGACCCCTGTGGTACCCCACTAGTGACAGTGACCCAATCTGAGTATGTGCCATTAATAACCACCCTCTGTTTTCTATCACTGAGCCTGTTACTTACCCACATACTGACATTTTCCCCCAGTCCAAGCATTCTCATTTTAAATACTAACCTTTTATGTGGTACCATGTCAAATGCTTTGGATAAGTCCAGATATATGACATCCATTAATTCGCCGCAGTCAAGTCTAGAATTTACCTCCTCATAGAAACTGATTAAATTGGTCAATGCTAAAAAGTCAGGTCAGGGTTCTAATCGTCAGGCAGAAGCAGAGTTAGGTTCCAATCCAGGGGTCAGAGATCCAGATAGCAGTGTAAGAATAGTAGGGCTAGGGAGGAAATCACAAGAGATTAACAGCATTCACAGGCAACCTGTGGTCAGTCAGTTGCCTGTTTAAATAGGCTGCGCTTCCCCGTCATATGACACGATCAGTGTGCCACCACGGGAGACCTGGCCTGTCCCCCTTGCAACTGAACACCGACATTGCTGTAGAGAAGAGTTGGGCAACTGTGTAAATACGTTACTTGATTATACATTATATGACAGCCTGTCTTTACAATGCAATACTTTTAATGCGTATTCTGGAAGCTTAGAGTTTACACCAGGTTCTTTGCATTAAACTGAAGCAGGAAGGCCTAACTATCATACGGTATCACAGGAGCTGAGCTAAGCTCTTCGGGCAAGGCTGATGACTAGCTTGTTATCTGTCTCCACTGAGAACGATGAGAACTCTCTGTGTAGGATATAACTCAGTGCAGTATTACATATGGAATGTAATCTTCATAGAAACTATAAAATGAGGTTTAAAGGTAGATATACCCTTTGAATGGTAAAATCCTTGATACCTTCAGCTGCTGGTGGTGCTTAAAGGGTTTCTGTCACCAGTTTTGGGCATATAAAACAGGATGACATTTGCAATGTGCAAATGTCACCTGATGCCCAAACTGGTAATAATTTTTTTACTGGTGCCCCCGTTTTTGTAATAAATGAACTTTTGTAATATGTAAATTAATCTCACTAGGTGCAAGGGGCGGTAACCCTGCACCTAGGAGCGCCGTTTCCCTACCTTTATTCACGCCCCCTTTTCTTGTGATGGACAGGGCCAGGCAGCTCGCTCTATGTGCTCCTGGCCCTGTCCGTGCTGGAAATCCCGCGCCTGCGCCGTGCGGACTTCATTCGGCGCAGGCGCAGTGAGTGCCGATGGCTGCCGGGCTCCCGGCTTCCTCACTGCGCCTGCGCCGATGACGTCACAGTACACCCGGATGAGAAGGCGGCGCAGGCGCAGTGAGGAAGCTGGGAGCCCGGCAGCCATCGGCACTCACTGCGCCTGCGCCGAATGAAGTCCGCACGGCGCAGGCGCGGGATTTCCAGCACGGACAGGGCCAGGAGCACATAGAGCGAGCTGCCTGGCCCTGTCCATCACAAGAAAAGGGGGCGTGAATAAAGGTAGGGAAACGGCGCTCCTAGGTGCAGGGTTACCGCCCCTTGCACCTAGTGAGATTAATTTACATATTACAAAAGTTCATTTATTACAAAAACGGGGGCACCAGTAAAAAAATTATTACCAGTTTGGGCATCAGGTGACATTTGCACATTGCAAATGTCATCCTGTTTTATGTGCCCAAAACTGGTGACAGAAACCCTTTAAGAGTTGGAAGCCCCTCACAGCATTAGATGGTTAGTTACAGCAAGTTTGATTGACATTCTTCTAAGGCTCCATTCACACGTCCTGTTTTTCTTTCCTGATTCGATCCGCAAATCATGCGGATAGGATGCGGATCCATTCATTTCAATGGGTCCTGAAAAAATGCGGACAGCACTCCGTATACTGTCAACATCCGTTGTTCCATTCTATTATGCGGATCTGTAAATAAGATAGAGCTTGTCCTACTTTTGTCCGCATATGCGGTCCGTGGTCCCATTATAGTCAATGGGTCCGCAAAAAATGCGGATAATATGCGGAATGCATCAATATGTCATCCGCATATCATCCGCAATTGCGGATCCGTTTCCAGGAAATAGAAAGAAATACTCTACAAACATATATTCCTCCTTCCTTTTTTTTGCGGAAAAATGGAACAGATGTGGAAGTACAATTGGTAAAAACGGAAGGTTTTTGCGGAAACACGGATCCGCAAAAAACGGACCGAAAATCTGGAAAAGAAAAATACGGATGTGTGAATGGAGCCTAAGAATGAGTTCACACCACCACTAGTAATTTATTTTGTTCTGCTCCGTTAGAGGAGTAAAACAGAGAAAATAAAGGAAGAGACAAATTCAGCACATAACTGAGACGAATGGAGCTCAACAGAATCCATTGATTACGATGAAGTCCATTCAGTTTCCGTTTGGGAACTAGTTTTTTTGCTGCACAAAAAAGTCCTGCAGGACTTTTCATCAGGTCTTTTGGGGAATACCGCATGTGTAAGGGGCCCAGAATGGAGACTCCAATGGACGTGTGAACAAGCCCTTATGTGTATGGACACCTTAAAGGGGTTGTCTGTCAAAATATATTGATGACCTATTGCCAGGATCGGCGGGGCACAGCTTCCTTCTCTTTACACTACGTGTTGCCTCCTGTGAAGCGGAGGCGTAGTGTAATTACAAGTACTTGCTCCATTCACTCGATCAATCTATTTAAAGGTTTTTTTGTGAACTTAAATACTGATAACCTATCCTCAGGTTTGGCCATCAATCTCTGATCAGCGCAGGTCAAACTCCTGGCACCTCGTTCATCAGCTGTGGCGTCACATTCATCGGTCACATAGCCTTTTTTCAGATCAGTCCTAGTCAAGCCAGTGGGATTGAGATGCAATACTAAGCACAGCCATTATACAATGTACAACACTGTGCTTGGTTTAATATGACGCCCCTTCAAACAGCTAATTGGTGTGGGTGCATGGAGTAGGACTCCCATCAATCTAATTGATGACTTTTGAGGATAGGACAGAAACCCCCATTTAAAGGGAGGTATAAAAGGGCACTTGTGGTGCCCTTTTTAAGGTTTAAGGATGCTGAGAACATACTTCATATGCCTCCATACTGGCAAATCTATGATGTGCATTGCCCTCCTATTCCCCCTGACCCCTTGCTTATGATTGAGTTAGTTTCTATTAGTGTTGGACCTAATATATATAGGGCTCCATAAGTAAACTGAAAGATCTGTATGTCACAAAAAATTAACAAGATTACAAAGCAGTGGGTGCTCTAGAAGTTGGTAAGAAGCATTAAAGGTTTTAATTGGGTAGCATGGTAACTCACTGCACTGTTGGGGTCCTAGGTTTGAATCTGGCCAAGGACAACATCGTCAGGTGCCACAGCCCAGGAAGAGCCATGAGTGGAGGATTAGGGTGGTAGTGGCTCTGGCCGAAACAACTTATCACAGTGGCTATCCTCTCACTGTTGACCCCTAGGGCAGGGGCAATGACAGGAGGGTGCACCCTTTATTCCCTTGGGCACACCCTGTTTCTGGGGGCTCCTGTCTGAGGGTAGTTGGGGTGCCCATGATTTTAAGTGTCTGTATAGATGCAAGGCAGGGTGTGTAGAGTGCAATGGCTGTCGTATGGTGCAGAAGTCAGTAACCAGGCCAGATGTAGCAGAACAAATGTCTCTTTTACTTAAGTGGAAAATGAGAGTTTTAATGAATCCAATTATATGTCTTAATAGTGTCCCTCACTGCAGTAAAGTCTTAGCAGCTTTTGGTAGCAGGTTACCATACTGACTCCAATGCTCAGCCATGCAGATTCTAGGTTCTCTAATTCTCTCCTTCATGTTACTTCTTATGCCCTTCTATAGATCATGCAAAGATTGGTGAGTCTCTGAAGCTTTTTGGGCCTAAGAAGAGGGACCACATGGACTTTGCCTCCTCTCTCTCTGAACTTCAGTCTAGACTAACTTAAGGGACGAGCCCACATCTAACCTCCTACGAGAGCTGACTCAGAATTGTTAACCCCAGCTGTGCCATCCATACACAGTTATACTGGATGCAATACATTACATAACATAAAAACAGTTCATTACATAACAAATCATTTGCAATTAACCACTGCTCTGGGGTACTGCACATGGAGTTTGGATACTCTATCTGGGTTTCCATGGGTTTCCTCCCACACGCCAAAGACATACTGATTGGAAATTTAATTGGTGAGCTCCACTGGGGACAGCAAGTGATGATAATGTCTGTAAAGCATTGGATTATATATCAGCACCATAAAAGTGAGTAAAATAAATTCCTGGTGGTGTGTGTCTGTAAGGAGGAGGAAAGCTAAAAGTCACATTAGGAAGGAAGGTCACAGTTTGGAAGGAAGTTTCATCTTTATCCTGTGTACAGACTCCAGTGACCCAGAGGGGTAGGGGATACAGGAACTTTTTCCATGTTATCATCCCCTTAACCCATGCTTTTCTACTAAAGGGATGAGAAGAATCGCAGTTGCATCTAATGAGGGCACTTGTTGACTCGTGACTTGGATGTTTACTAGCATCTGAATCATACTAATTTAAGGTTTCTTCTGTTCTGATGAAAATACAAAGATATGTACATGTAGATAGACATAATTGTCATGTATCAACGTTGCACATCTTTTTTTAAAGGGACTCTGTCACCACATACCTTCCAACGAAACCTTCTCCCTGTATAGATGAGAAATTCCCAGCTGATTCCAGTACACTTTGTGCCATCTTGAACCATGGCCCTTATTCAGAGAAATAACCCTTTTTAGCTTATGCTAATGAGGTTTCATTGGAAGGTATGTGATTACAGATTCCCTTTAAGGGTATGACCCCATGTCCAGGTTTCCTGATGGAAAAAAGGAGAAAAGTTATAAAGGATAGATACAACTTCTCTCTTTTTTAATTTACTCCTGGTTTTGGTTCTCAAAACTGCATCAGGAAATCTGACTAGGAGAACAGCACCTTAAGGAAGTGTCATCAGTCTCAGACTCTTCTTGGGTCAGACCTTTAGCTATTTGATTGGTTGTCAAAGTGTCAAGACTTTATGTTGGGCCATGAAATTTCATAAGAATTTTTTTATGGAAAATTAGAAAAAAGCTTTCCAAGCATTGGAAGAGTCACTGGAGGATGTACAAACACTGCACGTGTGCGGCCCGTGGCCTCCACACTGCTAAAAGACAGAACTATTTTTTTGCGGTGCGGACTGAATGTTTATCCGCAAATGGCGACCACGCAGCTGCTGCCCGTGCACTGTGGGTTGCTATTTGCGATCCAGAGCACAGGCATGGGGTGCACACGTTTGTATGCATGAGCCCTAAGTCCCATGACTGGAGGACAAACCACCAACAGTGGATCCTAGAAAAAGGCAACTGGCTTCTTTTCAGTTTGGGAAGGAGAAAGATGAAAAGAATAAGGGTTGTCTCTAATTAAATATCCCATACTGGTATGCAATATTTCTACAAGGTTTGTGAGGTTAAGGTCAAAGTATAATTTGGGATATGCCATAAATGTCCAATTGTTGCAGGTCGCACAGGGGGACCCTCCACTATCTAGATCGGGGCCCCACTGCACCTAGAAAAAATGGAGAGGTAGTTGCACCTGAGCACTCTCTCCACTCTCCAGTCAGCATGCTCAGCTATTTGTGGAAGTGCTATTGAAGTGAATGAATAAACCAGGCATTGTGATTGTGATTCACTGAACAAGGTCAAGGGCCAGAATGCTTTTCCTACAGAAATAGGACAGATGTGTAGACATTTCAATACTTTTGTGTCTCTTTTTTTTTTAACAAAAAAAGTATACGTTTTTGGTGTGAAACCTTTCTTTTTTAAAATAAAGATTTGAAGAATTGAAGGTATTATCTGAAAAAAACAGAAACGTTTAACGGATGGTCTCCCGTCCATTGCAATGTAAAAAAAAACAAAAAAAAAAAAACACCTATACGTTACCATACATTTTTTTTTTTTGCAGGACAGATAAGGGCAGTTATGTCATTCTGTCCTGCAAAAAAAACAAAACGTACAGAAACGTAAACAGTGACAAACGGAGCCAAAAGTGCACTTCTGAACTATGTTTGCCCAATTATACTCTATGGTTACATCAAGCCTTAAATTTCTATATGTATGGCTTGTATGAATACTTCATATCTCTATGGCATTTTGTGCTTTATCTGGTTGGCAGTGTGCCGTTGCATTGTATGTATTTTCCTTTCCTTGTGCATTTAGCTATAGCAACGTGCACCTTTGTACTGGGATGTGCTGACTGAAATCCCCTTTTTGTCTTTGTAAGTTTGTACTGGAGGTGTGGCTACTCCATTTGGTCATGCACTCCTGACTAGCCCATCTGCCCCATAGGCTGATTTTAATTAGTGCAACTATAAACCCGAGTGGACTCGGCGTGCATGCTTGGTACCTGCATACCTGTATTAGTGGAGGCATTTGAAGCACCATAAATGGCAGAAGGGACCCAGCATGCATGTGGAACCAACACCCCCTGATTATACGGAAGCCAAGGCTGGCACATAATAGGTAGGAAATAGTGCTAGGTTCCCATTCCCTTGACGATTTGGTGAACGGGCCCAGATAATTTTGTACAAAATATATTTGCCAAGAATCTCTAATTTACTAAACAAGCATAGTATTAGCTCCAGAATACTTCATATCTCTATGGCATTTTGTGCTTTATCTGGTTAGCAGTGTGTCGTTGCATTGTATGTATGTTTTTTTTTTTTGTTTACAAACGTATCTGTTCGACGTACATCAGAAACGAGATGTGAACAGCCCCTTACCGGCCAACAGTGCTGGCTTTTTCATTCAGCAACTCCTCCTCAATAATGCTGCAATGTATACATCTCACTATGTAACCTTATGTGTGTATGTATCATATAGCAGTACTGTGTGTGCTGTAGAGCGGTGCTATGTTTGTGGGTTTCACACCAGCACAATGTCTGTTTGGTAAACTGCACTATAGATGTGGGATTATAGAAAAGAGATGTTTATAACATACACAGGAAACTATCTATCTATCTAATCCACATCCATAGATCCATTATATCTGTCTATCATGTATCTATCTATCTATCTATCTATCTATCTATCTATCCTATCTCTATCAATTGATTCTATTTATATCTATCCATTCTATCAATCGATTAATTCTATCGATCTATCCCATATCTATCTAACGATCTATCTATCCCATATCTATCTATCCATCCATCCAATCCATCCATCCCATAATACTTTCTAAATAGCCGGTGCATTTTGCACTTGGCTGCATGGTGTGCACATACACATAGGAGCATTAATAACACAGCAGGGCTGCAGCAGTGTGCACAAGCCTGTATGGCCCCCTGGTGGCTGTTTGGATATCTGTGAGAGCATGCCAACAGAGAGACCCATAAAGCATTCAAACAGCAGGTTAGCAAAGACAAGCACATCGCCTCTAATAGCAGCAGAGTAGCAGCTACATCTCAGCTCAGCTCATCTGGAAGCCTGGCAGAATCCAGCTCCCTGACCTGTCCTGTGTAAGCAAGCCTCCACATTGTAGAGAAGGATATTCCTGCCACCCAGGTAAGGCTGTCTGCATATGCTCCATAGTCTTCTCATTAGAGGGACTGCCACAAAGAGGACCTTCTCCTCCACACTTCCATCCTAATATGTATTTACATGCACACTGTCACATTGCACTTGTGGGTTTAACTCTTTACCTACCCAACTCATCCCATTCCCCTACTGCTCATTGATTACTGGTGCTGAATCTGTGCTCCGTTCGTCTCTGCATTCCGTTGTAGAAGTTGGGTTTAAAGGGGGTTAATGCTTTGACTGTAATTTGATTCAAGGCTTAAAGGGGGGCTCCATTTGACTGCCTCCTGTCTCTATGCTAGAGATCAGGATTTTGCTGACGCCTGATGATAGGGAATGTCCTGTATGATGTAAACGGGTCTATTTTTACTTTTCCTTGAGGGTTTTGCTGGGTCAGCAAATTATTTAGGATGTTTAGGTATTCATGATGGCTGGCGCTATTTCATTTTATAGTGATTTTATAATGATAATGTTGGGATTCCCTTTATGTGATAGGTGATCCATTCCGGTTACTAGCCCTAGAATGGGAAGGTGTCATGATTGAAGGGAGTCTGTGATCATTTTGGAAAGCTCTTGCCTATGGCCTTGTACTTGTTGCTCAGGCAGAAAGATGTCTTGAAGGAATGCACAAGGCTACTGAAAGTTTATCCCACTTGTTCAGGCAGCACATCTGCTGAAGGAGAACTGGGGATGTGGTGGCACAAAAAAAAGGAAGAATGTTAAATTTAATATTATAAGTAAATGTTATTTTACAACACTTCCTGTGACTCTATCACCGAAAATCAAGTATTAAAAAAGTGATCTATGTATAGGATATACAGCATGGCTGGTGTTCTTCATCTCCTGTATATATGGGCTTCTGAACGGTCGTGTGATTCCCGGCATACATTAGCTTTTATGATTATTATGTTCATATTACAAAACTCCTTTGGGTACTAATGGCTGCATGCATAATATCTCTCCAGAATGGTCTATATTATGGGCTACCTCCTTTGATATGGTAGGCAGCAGAAAAAACTGTTCATGCCTCTCATTACTGATAGCCTGGAGTTACAAGAAAATATATTTCGGATTTGTCCAGAAGCAGCCGGGCTTAGAATTTGCCCATACATCAAGAGATATCAAGCACTTCTAAGGACATCTGCCCAGGGTCCACCACGATTGACAGACATTCGTCACCTTGCCCACACCACTCTCCTCTCTGTTCATTGGTCTGGAGCTTCATGGTTCTAATTGTGATTATAGGCACCGTTGAAAGGTACTGTTATGTGTTCATCATATTAGGTAGGCATTGCCTGGTACTGCTGTTTGGCACTATACTTAGAGGAATCAGAGCACCTTTAAATCAGTGAGTTAGATGGTCCCAGCTGTGACATAGGCACTGTTTTTTGGAAAGTACTATTATGGGTTCACCAGGTTCTGGTAAAATTTAAGTATGATTCCTAAACAAGCAACCTAACCAATTGTTGTAATGTTCCAAATTATTATGTTCCCTCCAGGGGTAAGAGTATATGTCTACTCATTAAAAGAGTCACACATAGGCAAGGCATGTGGGATATCTCGTCTGTCCTTCCTCCGGAAGGTTCTTTCATTTATAGGAAAAAGCCCTGGGTGTTAAAGGGGTTGTCCAAGTTATGGAAAAAAAATATAGCACTGTAAATCTGATGGGTAGCAATATATAACTAAGTTCATCAAGTTTTAGGCAAAAAAATCTATATTTCCTCATTTCCCTGGTTCTCTTCTGGCCTTTGTTTACATGCAGTAATAACAATCTCTGCCCCTCCCCCCTTCTCTGCAAAGGCAGTGAATATAAGTGCTGTGAGTACATGTCTGCCTGCTGGGATACTCAGCAGCATGTTGTTTGTGTAGGACTGTGTAAGTCCCAGCTGTACAATGACACTGCTGATACACACAGGAAATTCTCCCTACCTGTTCTTGTACAATTCCTCTATAGCTCCTTGCCCAGCATTTGTCTCCTCTCACTGCTGCAGCTACTATTTATTGTAAAGCCTTGAGCCCTCAGTGTGTTCTGGCTGAAGGGGTTAATGTTTTATCTGAAGGAATCCAGGGAGAGAGCAGATAGCAGGAGCCCGGCAAAGAAAGGGGGCGTGGCCATTGACTTCTCCTGTACAGGCTATTATCTGAACTCTGAGGCTTGTACACGAAACATCACAGACCAGGGAGATAAGGTGACATCACAGGTCATGTGACCCTCAGTCAACTCTGAGAAACCAGCAGCTTTAGAAACACAAAGTATATGGGAAAGTTGTTATACCTAACAAGTTAGTAACATATAAATAACTCGGACAACCCCTTTAACCTTTACAGCAGGAGTTTCAAATTAACCAATCAGATCATGCCACCGTTGTCTCCATACAGGGGTGCACCACCAGTAAGGCGAGGTGAGGCGATCTCCTCAGGCAGCACCAGGTAGGGGCAAGAGGGGGGCAGCGGGAGGGCCATGGGCAATGAGCGTTTTCATTGTGGCAAAGGGGTTAGTTTAAGAAATTGGCATGGGATGGGGGCGCCGTTTCAGTTTTCTCCTCAGGCAGCAGAAAGGCTAGGTGCACTCCTGTCTCCATAGGATGACGTATGACATCAGGAATCAATCAAGGTAGCATTTGGCAGGAAACCAAAAATGATACATGCATGAGGAGTCTATACACAGCTTATACCAGATACTGTGTTATAGACTAAGAACTTGATTATAAAGAGTATATAATTCTAAAATTTATAGAACACCAGTGCCTACGGAAGATAATAACCAATGATTCAAATTATGATTAAGTCTTTTAATTTTTTTCAAATCAACCACATTAGGTAGGTAATGCATGAGACTGCCGTTTGGCACTAAATTTTTGTAGTATTTATTAGAGGCAGAAGGGCACTGTGTAATCAGTGAACTAGATAGTTCCAGCTGTGACATATGCACTGTTATTGGAAGGTACTGTTATATGTTCACCTTATTACATAGGAAATGCATGGTACTGCTGTTTGGCACTCTATTTTGGTATTACTTATTAGCGGTAGTAGAGTCTTTTAATTTGGTAAACTACATGGCTGCATCTTTGATATAGACACTGTTATTTGAGAAGCTACTGTCATGTGTATAAACTGTGTGGTACTGCTGTTTGCCACTGTATTTTGGTATTATTTATTATAGGTAGTATGGCACTATTTAGTTGGTGAACTAGATGGTTCCAGCTGTGATATAGACACTGTTATTTGGGAAGGTACTGTCATGTGTTCAATATATTAGGTAACCACTGTATGGTACTGCTGTTTGCCACTCTATTTTGGTATTATTTATTATAGATAGTAGGGCAATGATTATTTGGTTAACTAGATGGTTCCAGCTGAGATATAGGCACTGTTATTTGGGAAGGTACTGTTATAAGTTCACCATATTGTGCAGGCATTGAATGCTACTGTTATTTGGCACTATAGCCTGTATATAAGGTGAACTTGATGGTTCCAGCTGTGATATAAGCATTGTTATTTGAGAAGGTACTGTTATAAGTTGACCATATTATATACTGTAGGCGCACACCAAATCTTTTTGTAATTTGGATTAAGGAGTGTTGTATCGCCTTTTCTTTTATGTTACTATGGCGCTGTTAATTGGAGAGTAATATTACTACTATTCTACCCATTTTCCTCTGTCTAAACACATAAGAGCAAGGACCCCCAGGGCTTCATCAGAACTTAATCCAACCTATTTTCTAAAATGTTGCAAACACCAGAACCTTCCATTATTTCTTTAAAAGGGAACACTTACCATCCCCCAGTTTGATGGATTGCGTTGAAGGTTTGTAAGAACGGCAATACATAACACCAGTCATAGGTGTCAATGAGGTTTCTTACTGTGTGTGAACAATGGGCAGTGAATACACCAGATATTAATAGACCATACTTCTAGCATGAAGAGCTACATATAATAGGAGGAAGCATTACATGAAACGCACGTTGAGGGGGCACTCCATCTTCATCCACCACAGGGTATGTTATATGTAGCAATACTACTGTATTTATCACTGCCTATATCTCTTAATGTACTTTGGCTGGTCACTGTAGTGGTTACCTCCACAGCCCAAAAGTAGTAATACTAGGGCTTATTGGTATAGCAGTACTGTTTTTCCTCCTATTAGTCCTATTTACATACTACCGTATTTTAGGTTTAAGGCATAAGGTACAATATATGTACATCTGAATTCTTTGGCTGATAGAGTAAAATTTTATGTTTTTTATTTGATTCCGTTACTATAATTATGAATCAAATTTTTAAGATTATAATAATGAACATTGAAATTTTAAAGCGGAACAGAGATGTACTCAATTATTTTGTTGGTAAAATATTATTTTTTGATCAGTTCTGTAAGGTTATGTTGTATCCTTTAGTGATGAGCGAATCGGAATTTGAGGCTAAATTAGATTCGACGTGAATCGTAGTAGTAGCGAATCCATTTAACCTGAAATAGTGTAAAAATCATACTTACCTGATCCATTTGCTTGCGACGGGCCAGCTGCTGCCATCTTGCTTGAAGATTTTACACTGTGTTATTTTTATCAGATGCATTTGAGGGGTACAATAACGGGGATCGGCACAATCTCAATTTTTTTTTTGTAAAATTCGTCGAAACACCCAATTTGAATTTTTCAATAATTTGCTCATCTCATTTGCTCAGTTATGTTGCCAAATATTGTATTGCTATTATATTTGTACCACCATGCCATAGCACATTGCTTCATGAGGCTGTTTCTACTGTGCGTATTCAAAGCTCTTCACTTTTTCAACTCACGTAGACCATGTGTAGTTTCCGTGACCTCCATGTGTCTCCTGTTGCATCAGCTAGACTGCATTGTCTGTACAGAATATTAAGCTGCGCATATATATCTCAGATAAATGATATGATATGATATATTGTCCTTAGTAGTAAACAGCGGATACACTGACACGACCATGTCACGAGGATTCTGATGCAGTCGGATGCAGTTTTACTGATCTCTGTACCAATGAGAAGGGAAGCACTGGTTAAGAACATCTGATGACGTTGCTGAAGACGTTTTCACAATTTCCTAAGAAATCAGCATCAGAACTATAAATGTGTGATTTAGACGGCTCATAACGACACATCTGGACTATACCAAAAAATCAATAGGACTCTCAGTTCTACATGATAGAGATTTCCAAGGAGCGAGGAGAGGGAAAGGTCAGCAGCCTTATTAATTCAGTTCCTACTATAGATCCCGGTTGGGTGATGTATACGTTGTAAGGTCTGGTGTCATTTATCATTTTGACTATGTGATAAGAGTGTTTACTGCTATCATGACTCTGCAGTACGGTACCGCTGCCGGCAGCTGCTCTCCAGCGTGTGATCTCAGGCCAGTTTCTTATGGTAGATTTAGTATTACTATAAGATATATGCTGAGGATAAATTGCTACAAGTGTTTAATCTGCAGAAGCCGTTTTTAGTTGATGCAGTCTTTCTGATGATCTTCCACTGAGATATACTGCCGCTCGGAGAATGAAAACGCTTATTATTTGATTTATGACCAAATCTAATGCATTATATGAAACCAGCAATATTTCTTCATGCCAGTGACCTTTTTTTTTCAAAATTCTCGTCGTCTTAGATATCAATTGGAATGACATTTGGAAATGTAAAGATATGTATATACTTGAGATGGTAACAGAATTATACATTTAGGAGGTCATTAACTATCAGATATATGCCAGTATTCCAGCGTATATCTGGTGCTGATTCTGGCACAGGGCCTAATAACGTCACAATCTGCGACTATTTCCTGCTCACAACAGGTCTAAAAAAGTGGGCAGGGAAGAGGACTGGCCCGTCTCATTCATCATTTTCTATGCCTATTTTAGATGTAGAAAATGGTCTACATTTAAGCCAACAAGTAAGCTGTCTTACATTTAGACTGGAGGTGGATGTGCCGAAGTTATGGAGAAGCCAGCGCCTCTACATAACTTCAGTGGATCCACCACCAGTGCAGGAGCTTTATTAAGACCACGGCCTTAATAAATGACCCCCTTAGTTTTTTCTGTTGCAGACATTGCTGCTTGGGGATGAGTCTTCATTCATTTGGCTGCTTTGGTGTCAATGTATCTTATTAGCTCTATTTCAGGGTACGATCATACCTTCAGGTTTTTTTATGCAGTTTTTGAAGCCAGGAGTGGATTAAAAGAAAAGAGAAGTCGTATCTGTCATTAGTATATTCATTCCTTTTATGATGTACACCTAACTTTGGCTTCAAAAACTGCATAAAAATCCTCACCATATGGCTGTACCCTAACCGTGGTGTCCTTAGAGAGCAGGATTTCCCTCACACAGGGGTGCATCACCAATGAGGCCAGGTGAGGCGATTGCCTCAGGCAGCACTAGGTAGGGGCAAGAGGGGGGCAGCGGAAGACCCATTGGCAATGAGCGCTTTCATTGTAGCAAAAGGATTAGGTTAAGAAATTGGCATGGGGGAAGGGGGGGGGCATTGTTTCAGTTTTTGCCTCAGGCAGCAGAAAGGCTAGGTGCACCCCTGCCATCATGTACCCGTTTTTGTACCCAGAACAAGTACCTAGTATCTGTTTCTACTTCTACACCATTTTATGACCCTTCCCCATCATTGCCTGCTCACATGTAAATGTGTTGTTTAGACAGACCGCCTAGACCTGCACCCGATGGGTCAGGCTGGATGATAAAGTTGGTACATGACAAGACACTTTTGTATAACTCTATGCCGTCTATTGGTTGCCTTAAAGGGGTTCTCCGAGTTATAAATATTGATGACCTATCCTCAGGATAGGTCATCAATATCAGATCGGCAGGGGTCCGACACCTGGCACCCCCGCCGATCAGCTGTTTGAAGAGGAGGCGCGCGCCGTATCAGCAATGCCTCCTCTTCATTGTTTACATGCTGGCCGACACGGGGGTAGTGGTGAGTAGGTGTAATTACACCTAACCGCCCCATTCATTTCTATGAATAGAATCGCTTCCATAGACTTGTATGGGAGCAATTCTTCCCATACAAATGAATGGGGCGGTGAGGTGTAATTACACCTACTCACCACTACCCCCGTGTCGGCCAGCATGTAAACAATGAAGAGGAGGCAGCGCTGATAACGGCGCGCGCCTCCTCTTCAAACAGCTGATCAGGGGGGGGGGTATAACTCGGAGAACCCCTTTAAAGTTAGAATTAACAAACTGATTAGAAGGGCCAACTTTGTCCTGGGGAGCCCCCTAGAACCAGTGCAGGTGGTAGGTGAGAGAAGGACACTATCCAAGTTGATCTCCATACTGGAGAATTACTCTCATCCCATACATGATGAGTTGATAGCATTGGGCAGTACCGTCAGTGACCGACTGCTTTATCCCAAGTGTGAGAAGGAGCGCTATCGGAGGTCATTCCTCCCTGCTGCCGTTAGTCTGTACAACAAACACCGACCAAAGAGGAAACAGACCGCACTCATCGCCTACAGGTTCCTGTGGATATCATTCCATCCAGAGACTGCATTCTCCTAGCTGTGATATCTATATCCCTTATTTTTTACATTTTTTTTATCTGTAGCCTGTAATATAATGCCTTTATTTTGGAGTATTTGTATTCTCTGTGCTACTGTTATACTATGAATGTCCCCATGGTGGGACTATTAAAGAATTCTCTTATTTTCACACCAGAATTTTGGTGCAAAATGGCACGTCTTAGGCCATGCACTTTTTACCCAGAAGCCATGTTGTGTCCCTTTCCTGTTAAAGGGGTTATCCGAGATTAGAAAATGCTCCCCATATGCCTGGGCCCCTCACACCGAATCTACTTACCCGGCTCCCCGCTCCCTGCACCACTCCTGGCCCCATGGCTGCAGCTGCTTCTCCCCGTGCAAGGATGAAAACATCTCGTGTCGGGGGAAGGGGGGCAGCCAATGGCAGGCGGTGATGGGGACGAGCCTCCCAAGCATCACGGATGACGCTAGGGAGGCTCGTCCCCGTTACTGCCTGCCACCCCACCGACACCCCTCATCCTTGCATGGGGAGAAGCAGCTGCGGCCATGGGGCCAGGAGTGGCGCAGGGAGCCAAATACCTAGATTCAGTGTGAGGGCCCGAGCATATGAGGGGCATTTTTTAGTCTTGGATAACCCCTTTAAGCCTACAGGTGGATGTGACAAATTGCATCACTTTTTGGAGCAGTGTACACAAAAACCTAGGTGCAACCTGGGCCATCCATTTATTTTTTCATCAGTTTTGTCATTGTTTTCTGTGAAAATCCAGTTGTGAATAACAATGCATGTCTTTTTACTTCCAGATTGCTCTTATTCCCTTATTGACTTGCCTAAGGTAAAACATAGTGTGCAATAAAATTAACAGATGCTAAATATTTCAGATCATGCATTAATTTACAGGAAAGGGGGAAGTGAATAATATGCGGCGGATACTGAGGCATTTGGCATGTTTGAAACTGTATATCTTGGATACCGTTTCCCTGAAATTCATGTATGTATTCATGACCTGCTGCACAGTTTCTATATCCAAAAGTCCTCAGACTGTTAATAAATGGTATTTACTCCAGTTTTAGATGCATTCATTATACATTAAAATCAATAACCACCTCCAATCACTTACAGGGGTCATGCCATGATTCAAAAATGAAAATCTGACATCATATAGTACATGACAATATGTTTCTAACAAAGCCAGAACCAGCCCTGTACCTCACATGGGTCCAGAGATCTCCACATTCATTGCTCCAATTGCTCTGCTAGATTATCTTCAGCCTGGCATCTCAGGGGGAGTGTCCTTTCTGCCGCAGCTCTCTCCCTGTAACTGCTACAGCTTCTAACACAACATAACTCAGGAACAGAGTCTCAGATCAACAAAAGGTTTTAATCAGGTGAATCACAGCTATGTGTCTATGCCAGGGATGGCCAACCTGCAGCTCCGGCTGTTGTAAAACTACAATTCTTTCCATGCCCTGCTGTAGGATGATAGCTGTAGACAGCCTGGGCAGGCTGGGAGTTGTAGTTTTGCTATTGCTGGAGAGCCGCAGGTTGGCCACCTCTGGTCTATGCTAACAGTTGGATATAGAGAACGCTAGTGACAGATTCCTTATAAAGGAGTATTCCATTACAACTTATGCCTTATTCACATTACAGGGGATGTGTCTGATCGAGAGGGTCTAACCACAGAGGCCCATGTTTCTCGGTTTGAGTGGAGTGGCGGTCACACTTGAACACTACCACTCCATTCAACTCTATTGGACTGCCAGAGATAGCCAAGAACTAAACCTCTGTTATCTCTGTCAACGGAGCTCCGTATCGACTTCTCAATTTAAAAGGGGGAACACGGCTGTCGTTCTAGTGATCGGTGGGATTCTCAGCCCCTGTTGATCAGACACTTATCCACTACCTTGTGGATAGGGAATAAGTAGCTGTAATGAGACAATCCCTTTAATGGTTGGTGTGAAAACCATTGTTTAAAGTGTCCGTTACACAGGCTGAGGATCTGCCAGATAGTCGCTAATGAGCGTTCAAAGGAGCGTTTGTTAGTGATTTTGTGGCAGTCTAAAGGTGCTGCCGATTACCCGATAAGCAAAATGCTCGTTCGTCAGGTAATTGGATCATTTGTGCAGGCACCTATATCGCCATTTGCCGGCAGCAGATCTTGCTGTCTAAACAAGCTCTGCTGCCAGCAAACAACAAGCCTGTATGGGGATGAGCAATGGCATTAGTGATAGCTCTTCCTTACAGTCGCTTGCTGCCTTGTCCCGTGTAAAGAGACCTTTACAAGTCTAATAAGTGAAGAGAAATGCATGGTTACAAAGAACTTCTGTAGGTAATAAGCCGACATGTTACTTTACAGCAAAGAGTTACCTTTCGTGACCTAAGTGTAGGTCAATGTTTTCCACTGGGAAGTGGACAGTATAGCCATAAGTGGATTATATTGTCTGTAGCCTGTCAAATTTCATGAGAAGGAGAAGCAATGGTCTGCAGATACAATGAAGTGGAAAGCTGTAGAGGAAAAACTTTTTTTAATAAAAACCAATCAAATATATATATATATATATATATATATATATATATATATACACAGTGCAGACCAAAAGTTTGGACACACCTTCTCATTCAAAGAGTTTTCTGTATTTTCATGACTATGAAAATTGTAGATTCACACTGAAGGCATCAAAACTATGAATTAACACATGTGGAATTATATACTTAACAAAAAAGTGTGAAACAACTGAAAATATGTCTTATATTCTAGGTTCTTCAAAGTAGCCACCTTTTGCTTTGATTACTGCTTTGGCATTCTCTTGATGAGCTTCAAGAGGTAGTCACCTGAAATGGTATTCCAACAGTCTTGAAGGAGTTCCCAGAGATGCTTAGCACTTGTTAGCACTGGGTTCAGGTCTGGTGACTGTGGAGGCCAGGTCATCTGGCGTAGCACCCCATCACTCTCCTTCTTGGTCAAATAGCCCTTACACAGCCTGGAGGTGTGTTTGGGGTCATTGTCCTGTTGATAAATAAATGATGGTCCAACTAAACGCAAACCGGATGGAATAGCATGCCGCTGCAAGATGCTGTGGTAGCCATGCTGGTTCAGTATGCCTTCAATTTTGAATAAATCCCCAACAGTGTCACCAGCAAAGCACCCCCACACCATCACACCTCCTCCTCTATGCTTCACGGTGGTAACCAGGCATGTAGAGTCCATCCGTTCACCTTTTCTGCGTCGCACAAAGACACAGTGGTTGGAACCAAAGATCTCAAATTTGGACTCATTAGACCAAAGCACAGATTTCCACTGGTCTAATGTCCATTCCTTGTGTTCTTTAGCCCAAACAAGTCTCTTCTGCTTGTTGCCTGTCCTTAGCAGTGGTTTCCTAGTAGCTATTTTACCATGAAGGCCTGCTGCACACAGTCTCCTCTTAACAGTTGTTGTAGAGATGTGTCTGCTGCTAGAACTCTGTGTGGCATTGACCTGGTCTCTAATCTGAGCTGCTGATAACCTGCGATTTCTGAGGCTGGTGACTCGGATGAACTTATCCTCTGCAGCAGAGGTGACTCTTGGTCTTCCTTCCCTGGGGCGGTCCTCATTCCTGAGCCAGTTTCTTTGTAGCGCTTGATGGTTTTTGCGACTGCACTTGGGGACACTTTCAAAGTTTTCCCAATTTTTCGGACTGACTGACCTTCATTTCTTAAAGTAATGATGGCCACTCGTTTTTCTTTACTTAGCTGCTTTTTTCTTGCCATAATACAAATTCTAACAGTCTATTCAGTAGGACTATCAGCTGTGTATCCACCTGACTTCTGCCCAACACAACTCATGGTCTCAACCCCATTTATAAGGCAAGAAATCCCACTTTTTAAACCTGACAGGGCACACCTGTGAAGTGAAAACCATTTCAGGTGACTACCTCTTGAAGCTCATCAAGAGAATGCCAAGAGTGTGCAAAGCAGTAATCAATACAAAAGGTGGCTACTTTGAAGAACCTAGAATATAAGACATATTTTCAGTTGTTTCACACTTTTTTGTTAAGTATATAATTCCACATGTGTTAATTCATAGTTTTGATACCTTCGGTGTGAATCTACAATTTTCATAGTCATGAAAATACAGAAAACTCTTTGAATGAGAAGGTGTGTCCAAACTTTTGGTCTGTACTGTATATATATATATATATATATATATATATTCCCAAAATAAATAGAAAAATACAAAATGCCCCCAAAAGTGTTCAAAGCCTTTAAAGGTGATCAAAACCAATTCTCCTTCTTAAATTCAGGAGCAATACCTATTTTGTATATGGTCCTATTCACACAACAGTATTTTTGATCCTCTGCACTTTTTGTGGATCGGATGCGGACCCATTCATTTCAGTGGGGCCACAAAAAATACAAGCATAGGCATTGTTACAATGGGGCTTGCAAACAGTGCGGGATGCACGGACTACATCCATATTTTGCAAACCACAAAACACATATGGTATTATGAATGGGACCTAAACCAGAGACAGGTTCTGAGGAAATTTCCCAAATTTGATTTATTACACTCACCAAAACAAAAATACAATCCAAAGTGCATGTCGGTGTCAAGGAGCTGATGTAAATTAGTTTTGGTTCATGTCCACAGCAGGTTAAGCTGGTAGCAAGTTCTGGCAGAGGAGCAGACTACCGGAGTTACTGTATCCGGCTCCACTGAACACCGCTGGATCCCCATTCACCATAATGGTATCCAGCAGGTTTTTGGCTTAAAGGGGTTATGGGAGATTAAAAAATGTCCCCCATATGCTTACCTGGCTCCCCCCTCCCTACGCTGCTCCTTGTCCCTGCAACGCTGCAGCTGCTTCTCCCCATGCGCGGATGAAAATATCCGGTGTCAAGGGTGGGGAGCAACCAATGGCAGATGGTGATGAGGATGAGACTCCCTAGCATCGCGGATGATGCAAGGAAGGCTCGTCCCTGTCATCGTCTTCCATTGGCTGCCCCCCCCGACATCGGATGTTTTCATCCGCACACAGGTAGAAGCAGCAGCGGTGTGTGGACCAGGAGCGGGGAGCCAAGTAAGTAGATTTAGTGTGAGGGGCCCATTCTTATGGGGGACATTTTTTAGTCTCGGATAACCCCTTTAAGTGCTGGCTTTCCGGCATGCAGCAATATATTTCCAGCAGAATGCCGACATTTATGCTCGAAACCTAAGCATAACGAATTAATGGAGATCTGGTGGTGTGCAGCGGTGTATGGCTATACCAGATACGGTAACTCCAGTAATCTGCTCCTCTGTCGGAATAGAATTTACCTGCAGCAGACGTGAACCTACCCTAAAGTGAGGGTTTTCAAGTTCTTAGAACTGCTTTACTATGACTATATTGAGAAAATGGTACATGTAAACATGATGAGATGTCACCATAACCCTCCCTTCATAGAAAACATTTCTCTACTCCAGTAAACAGTAATCCCTTTATCATCCTATCCTATGCATTAGTTTAATTGATTCCTAAAAGCTGTTATCTCTTAGGCTAATCATTTTCTCAGCTCAGTCAAGGCTCCAGGAATTGTTAATGTGCTTAAACTGAAGAACGGGAGGACTATAAATGAATGCAAAGGAGCATTAATCAGCCCATTGAAATTAATCGAGCATTAGAATGATATAAGTGTCAACCTCTGTGTACACATGTGAAATATTGCTTGTTTTTTCCCTCTATGAAAGATAAGAGGAATCCTAAGACTGCCCTTATATAAAACTTTGACTTGCTTTCAGAAGCACTTGCTTATCTGTTCCAGAATTCTTGCTTCAACGGCTGTGACATGTGGACAAGTGTCTAAGGAAAGCTTCTCTAAAATATCTCCAAAAAAACATCCCCTACTTGTTTCCAGGTCACTGGGCAGGCCCTCACAACTGACATCTTTATTGTATCCTAGCATACTTTCTAATCCGCAGACATAGGAGTCGATTCAGGGGTTTTATTTTAAGTGCTTTGATCTTGTACTTTAAAGGTAGAGGATGCAGCCAAGAAAGCACTAAAGGCAAGGAGTATAAAGATGCAAGGCATGCATCCTAGTGTTCACGAGATAAATGAATGCCAAGTAGATAAATGAGAGTGGGCCATTAATTAAGCTTTAAAGGGGCTGTGCAAGAATAGGGGGAAGGGGGTTGGTAACTCTCCCACCACTTGGCCGGACATGCAGGGGTGCACCATCAATGTGGCCAGGTGAGGTGATCGCCTTAGGCAGCACCAGGAAGGAGCAAGAGGGGGGCAGCAGAAAGGCCATGGGCAATGAGTGCTTTTATTGTGGCAAAGAGGTAAGGTTAAGATATTGATATTGGGGGAGGGGGCGCCGTTTCAGTTTTTGCCTCAGGCAGCAGAAAGGCTAGGTGCACCCCTGAAGACATGTAAAGGGAAGCTTATTACCTGCTTAGAGGCACTGGCTCCTCATTTCTTCTCCTCCACTGCGCTCTCTCGCTAAAAAAATCCGGTTTGACTCCACCTGCAGCCAATCACTGGCTTCAGCAGTGACTGGCTCCCCTTATGTTATGAGAAAGGGTCACAAGGGGATGCGGCACTGCCCTGACCAGTTATTGTCTGCAGGCGGCAACAAACCAGATGTTTTCAGCGAGGGAGCAGACGCGCTGGGAAGAAGGTAAGTAAGCATCCCTTTAAAGGTCTAGCCAAGTGGGAAGGGGGGTTGCCAACTCCCTACCCCCATTCTTGCACAACTCGTATAATGCCACCCAATTACATATTATTTACATATTAATAGGGCGTATTTGTTCAATTGATCACCCCGTGCTCTACATAATATCCAGTACACCAGACCAGCGAGTACTTGCAAATTGTTTGCTGTTTAATGCTTGTCAAGTTATTTAATGTCATGGTACAGTATGCGCTTTATGGTTATGGATGGAAGTGACAGAGTTAATCAGTTATGACACAGCCCCTGCAGAAAGTTTGGGTGTGGATCGACGATTTTACCCCAGCTAAGTCTAGAGAGTTCCAACAAGTAAAGGAAGTGTAAGACAACAACTCCATGTATCCCATTCCTTACAAAACTGGACTAAAGCTGCAGAGACTCAATGATCTCTGGATGATCTAAAGAAAGGGAGAAAGAGACAAGAAGGTTCAGAAATTGACATAGTTGAGCATTGAAGTCAGTAAGGTAATCTGCTAAATAAGCTATTTAGACTTTACTGTGATGAGGAGAATACTGCCAAGACACCCTTCATACTTGGACATGACTTGGCCAGTCGTATCTTTAAAAAAAAAACCTTTCCATTCTTGCTCAGATCCTTACAAATCCATCTGGGGAGATTCACATTATGGGAACTGTGTTTTTGCTAGTGTTGGATGTACTACAATTCTCATTCTGCACTTGAGTAAAGAGTTGTTATTCTGCCACATTGAGCCCTCATGCAGGAACACCAGAACCTGGGTGTGCCCTGGGGGAAGAAAGGGTGTGTCCTCCTTTCACTGCATGGCCCTAAGGAGCAACGGTGTAAGGAAAACCACTGTGATTGTCTGCTACAGCCAGAATCGCTACCATTCCCATGGTCCTCCCAGACCGCTGCAGATACAGTTTCCATTCAGTTTTGAGGCACTTAAAGGGGTTTTCATGGCAGGTCTGGCTTCAAAAATGGTGACCAGTCTTATATTCTCCCTGCAGGAGAAATATGGAAATAAAGGAGTTGTGCAGGATTAGAAAATATGGCCACTTTCTTCTTATGCACGGTATTGCAGCTTTGCCCCATTGACTACAATGGAGATAAACTGCAATACCAGACATAACCCATTGAGGGGTGGTGCTGTTTAGGGGTGGTGCTGTTTTTGAAAGAAAGCAGCCATGTTTTTCTATTTACTGTACATTCTAAAGTGGAAAAAAATTTTGAAACTTTTTGTGCCAATTGGTATATTAGTTTTTAAAGCCAGAAAACTGATAAATTCCATCAATCATGTCATTAAAGTACCTAACTGAAGCACTGACACATTGGAATGAGACCACTGCGCAGGCGATTAATTTTGCTGAATCCTTTCCTGTCTACAGGACTCTTTTTCTGTCTTGATGGATGTGTTATGCTGCCCATAGACTTCTATTGTGACGGATCAAAACGGAATGCCTCTTAAAGAGTTTCTGTCACCAGTTTTTTCGGTATGAATCAGGCTGACATTAGAGATGTGCTAATGTCACCTGATTCCAAATATATATCTGTTTTATTTACTGGTGCCCCCATTTTTATATAAAATGAACTTTTATTTTATGCTAATAAGGCCTCTAGGTGCAAGGGGCGTTACCCCTGCTCCTAGAGGCTTTGTTGATTGACAGGCCCAGGCAGAGAAGAAACACTCCATTCACCATAGCTTGCAAGGACCTTCAATGATGTCATGACCATGTGATCAGTCACATGGTTAGGATCACACAAACAGCCTGTCTCCTCCTAAACCATGTGACTGATCACATGGTCATGACATCATTGAAGGTCCTTGCAAGCTATGGTGAATGGAGTGTTTCTTCTCTGCCTGGTCCTGTCAATCAACAGAGCCTCTAGGAGCAGGGGTAACGCCCCTTGCACCTAGAGGCCTTATTAGCATAAAATAAAAGTTCATTTTATATAAAAATGGGGGCACCAGTAAATAAAACAGATATATATTTGGAATCAGGTGACATTAGCACATCTCTAATGTCAGCCTGATTCATACCGAAAAAACTGGTGACAGAAACCCTTTAAAGGCATGTCTGATTCTTGCCCGTTTTGGGGACGAGGATAGCCTGCTGTGCACTACTGTGCAGATTTTAAATACGTGGCATGTGAATTTATACAGTAGAATGCATAGAGTGAAATCTGTGGCAAATTCAAAGCAAAATCTGCTAAAATATGTATGTTAACTCATGAAGATATTGTATATTTTCCTGCTGCAAATGATGTCTCGTGGTTTGTAAGGCAGGAAAGGTATTGGAATAATAAAAAAAATAAATTATACTCCCTCCATCCCAGCACTGCTGCTTCAATTCTTTCTGCTACTGCAGCCATTACGTCATGCGATGCCTCTGCGGTCACTTGTGGTATACAGGCACATCACCACTGCAGAGATGGAATAGAGGCGGTTTGGAACTGTGAGTATAACTTTTTTTTAAATTATTTTAATAGTGTCCAAACCTTTCACAAAAATAAAATACCATATTTTTCTGACCATAAGACGCACTTGACCTTAAGACGCCCCCAGATTTAGACAATGGAAATTATATGAGAAATATTTTCTACTGATTAAAACTTCCCTGGTAGTTTAGTGAATTGGAGGGATCAATGTAGAGGGGGTTAATAGCTTGCATTCAGTGTCATCTCTCAACCGTTGAAACAAACAGCTATGGCGCATATGGTCACATGGTAGGAGTATCAACATCACAAGTAACACTGTACAGTACAATACAGTACCCACTGAGGGGCATTTACTATTGTGACGTAAACAAGTTGTAAATTATGGCGCATGCCATATTTTCACCATAATTTGTGACTTTGTGAACTTTTAGAAAAGTGACTAGAAAAGAGGTTAGTCCTTAGTGACAGGGGGTTGGCTTCATGCGGCCCACCAGATTTACTATAACTTATGCCAGAAGCTGGTGTTAGTTGTAGCTGAAGTCTAGGCCAGACCCTAGATGACATATACTTAAAGGGGTTGTCCGGGTTCAGAGAAGAACCCGGACATACCTGCAATTTCACCCAGGCAGCCCGCCTGAAGAGGGCATCGGAGCAACCTATGCTCTGATGCCCTCCTTTGCCCTGCGCTAATTAGCGCAGGGCAAAGGAATTTAGCCAGGTTCCGGTGACGTACCGGTCCCTGCCGGGCAGAGGCTTCCGCCCGGCAGTGAGCCGGTGACGTCATCGGCGCTGATGGACGGGCTTTAGCGCTGCCCTAGCCAGTAAAACGGCTAGGGCAGCGCTAAAGCCGGCCCATTAAGGCCGGTGACGTCACCGAACTCACTGCCGGGCGGAAGTACCCGCCCGGCAGCGAGTATTTATAAACAAAAGAGACCTTGCCCTGCGCGATCTAGCGCAGGGCAAGGGGGGGGCATCGGAGCATGAGATGCTCCGATGTCCTCTTCAGGCGGGCTGCCTGGGTGAAATTGCAGGTATGTCCGGGTTCTTCTCTGAACCCGGACAACCCCTTTAAGCTTCTGGCACAAGGACTGCTATAGATGCAACTAATTTTTTAAGAACCATATGTCTGTTAAAAAATTAGGAGCATCTCACTTTGGGGCATAGGGATCAAGACTGGTGTATGATAATGTCAGTCTTGGTAAATGTCCCTCACTGTATAGTCCTCTTCTTACAGGTCTGACTCCTCCCACTGGTGACATCATCAAAAATTATTTAGCTTCATTAAAGAAGAACTCCCACAAAAATTTTTATTCTCTGACCTGTTAGAAAGGTGCATGATATAATCTGTAGCGAATGTCATTTTCTTATCAGAGGCTGAAATTGAGAGTTTCCTCTCTCTTATTGTAGCTGGGTCATGTAACCAACTCCCTGACCTCCAACTGACCCAGGACAGCAAGCCAGTCACTTCTCTATTCATTCCTATAAGACTGAAAGTGAGGTTCCCATAGGAATGCATAGAAAATTAGACTTCCTGTCCACACATAAGGAGCTTTGTGAGTTGGTGGGTCTAATTCCTAGTCACATGACACAGATAAGAAACTTCAGGATGATATAACTCAAAAAATCAGTTTCTGGTAAGAAAATGACATTCACTACAGATTACATCA
This sequence comes from Rhinella marina, assembly GCA_900303285.1. Taxonomy (NCBI): domain Eukaryota; kingdom Metazoa; phylum Chordata; class Amphibia; order Anura; family Bufonidae; genus Rhinella; species Rhinella marina. Next base: position 93,158 of record ONZH01018730.1, on the reverse strand, counting down.
TGTACATTTCTAGCAGGACATGGAATCAATTTTTTTGCAGGAGTTCTTCTTTAAGTCAGAGCCTTCACATATTTCCTTGCTGCCTGGGGACTTTCATCATCGGGATATACGTGTTTCTCGCAGTCTTTTCTATGAGCTGAATCTTTCAGCCTCCTCTTTGGAGAAGGCAGATCGTTGTCACGCAGGGAGAGAGAGAGATATGTATGTAGACACACACCTCTCATTGATCTAGTAAAGCCCTGTATGAGTACTCTGCCGCATCATTAAAGGGAGTCTGTCATCTCACTTTCACCTATATAACTAACAGCAGTGCCCCACAGAAGATTCCAGACACATCCCAGACATACCTGTGTGAACTGTGTGTCTGTATTCCATGTCCAAAAGCTCTTTTATTCTGCAGGAAAACAGATCCCAAGTGCCCTGCTGAAAGTGAAACTAAAAACAGCTTTCTCTCCCAGCTCGATTTCTAACAGCTAAATCTTCTGATATACAGGATATAATGCAGTGATTTTGGTATCGTACCAATCCCAAGATATGAGCAGCTAAATCAGCCCTCCCCTCTTCAGTCTGGTTTGCAGCAGCAGCAGAGCCGGGCACTTGGGAGCTGTTTTCCTGCAGAATAAAAGTGCTTTTTCTGAACAAGGAATACAGACACACAGTACACACAGGTATGTCTGGGATGTGTATGCAATCGTCTGTGGGGCACTGCTGTTAGCTATATAGGTGAAAGTGAGGTGACAGACTCCCTTTAAGGAATCTGTCAGGTTGGGTCTGCCACTGCTGGAGCATCCTGACTGTGGAGTATAAGAAACATCGATAGCTCAAATGAGTTTCAACCAGATGACATCACAACTGGGTTTTGTCAGATATGTTGCTGTGATATCACAAGTGAGTTTCAATCAGATAAGCTGCTGAGATATCCCAACTAGCTTCAGTAGGGTAACTAAAGGCCCTTTTAGACGGGCCGATGTGTCTCCCTGCCCGAGCGCCGATCAGCGATATCGGCGCTCGGGCAGGGAGCCTTTACACGGCCCGATGAATCGAGCGCCGGGCCGCACGAGTGATCGCTGTATCACTCGTGCGGCCGGGAAGCTCCATACTGTCAGGCGCACATCGCCTGTTTACACAGGCCGATGTGCGCCCGACAGATTGGATCTTTTGTAGAAACCAAAAGATCCAATCAGCCGACGAACGAGCGTTTTGCTCGTTCGTCGGCTGATTAGGGCCACTTTTACACGGGCCGATTATCGGCACTAGCGTTCCTAGGAACGATTTTTCGGCCGATAATCGGCCCGTGTAAAAGGACCTTAAGACTTCTTTCACATTAGCGTTATTGCTGGATCCAGCAGAGTTCAGCAATAACGCTTCCATTACTGATAATACAACCATGTGGATCTGTAATGAACGGATCCGGTTGTATTATATTTAACATCGCTGGGACGAATCCGTCATGCACTCCATTGAAAGTCAATGGAGGACGGATCCGTTTACTACTGTGTCACACCGAACAGATCCGTTCCCATTTACTTGCATGTTGCGGTTTGCATGTTGCGGTTTGCTCTCCCGTCTGGAGACAAAAGTGAACTGAACGGAATGCATTTAGGAGCATTCCGTTCTCTTCAGTTCAGTGTTGTCCCCATTGACAATGAATGGGGGCAAAACTGAAGCGTTTTTTACCGGTATTGAGCCCCTATGATGGAACTCAATACCGGAAAAAGGCAACGCTAGTGTGAAATTAGCCTAACTGTTACATCAAATGTATGTTAAAGTAAGGCCAGCTTCACACTAGCGCTTTTAGATTCCTCTGCATTCTGGAATTGCCGGACGCTACCGCACCATGGTTTTTATCCAGCCGATTCTCTGCGCATTTGCTAGGTTACAGCTGGATCTCCACCGGTCTCCGTTATAGTTAATGGGGCTGGTGGGTATCATGTAGCGTCAGGCAATACCGTATCCAGAAATCTCCAGCAAGCTGCTCCCTGTCGAAACACCCTGCTGGAGATGTCTAATGCTAATGTGAAACTAGCCTAAGACAAACCAATGTAAAATATGACCACCACTTTCAAGTTAGGCTACTTACACACCAGCGTTTTTGCTGGATCTGTCATGGATCAGCAAAAATGCTTCCGTCATGATAATACAACCGTCTGCATCCGTTCTGAAGGGATCCGGTTGTAGTATCTTTTAAATAGCCAAGACGGATCCATTTTCTATTGTGTCTGAGAAAACGGATCCGTCCCCATTGACTTACATTGTGAGTCATGATGGATCTGTTTGGATCAGTTTCTTCATGCGGACACCAAAACACAGCAAGCAGCGTTTTAGTGTCCGACTCCAAAACGGAATGCTGACTGAACTGAAGCAAACTGAAGCAAAATTAATGCATTCTGAACGGATCCTTTTCCATTCAGAATGCATTAGGACAAAACTGATCTGTTTTGGACCGTTTATGAGAGCCTGTGATGGATCTCACAAACGGATCCTTACAACGCAAGTGTGAAAGTAACCTTAGCCATGATATGTGACATCACAACTCAGGTAATCTGAGGTGACATCACAAATGTGTCAAAGGTCACAGCTAGTTTGTCAGGTAAGCTCTGGAGTTTATCTACCACTAGCAGAAGGACCCGGCTTCGCCTGGGTATATTTCATCTACAGTCATGGCCAAAAGTTTTGAGAATGACACAAATATTATATTTTCACATGATCTGCTGCCCTCTGGTTTTTATGTGTGTTTGTCAGATGTTTTTATCACATACAGAAATATAATTGCAATCATATTATGAGTAACAAAAGCTTATATTGACAGTTAGAATGAGTTAATGCAGCAAGTCAATATTTGCAGTGTTGACCCTTCTTCTTCAGGACCTCTGCAATTCTCCCTGGCATGCTCTCAATCAACTTCTGGACCAAATCCTGACTGATAGCAGTCTATTCTTGCACAATCAATGCTTGCGTTTTGTCAGAATTTGTAGGTTTTTGTTTGTCCACCCGTCTCTTGATGATTGACCACAAGTTCTCAATGGGATTAAGATCTGGGGAGTTTCCAGGCCATGGACCCAAAATCTCTATGTTTTGTTCCCTGAGCCATTTAGTTATCACCTTTGCTTTATGGCAAGGTGCTCCATCATGCTGGAAAAGGCATTGTTGATCGCCAAACTGCTCTTGGACGGTTGGGAGAAGTTGCTCTCGGAGGACATTCTGGTACCATTCTTTATTCATGGCTGTGTTTTTAGGCAAGACTGTGAGAGAGCCGATTCCCTTGGCTGAGAAGCAACCCCACACATGAATGGTTTCAGGATGCTTTACAGTTGGCATGAGACAAGACTGGTGGTAGCGCTCACCTCGTCTTCTCCGAATAAGCTGTTTTCCAGATGTCCCAAACAATCGAAAAGGGGATTCATCAGAGAAAATGACTTTACCCCAGTCCTCAGCAGTCCACTCCCTGTACCTTTTGCAGAATATCAGTCTGTCCCTGATGTTTTTTTCTGGAGAGAAGTGGCTTCTTTGCTGCCCTCCTTGAGACCAGGCCTTGCTCCAAGAGTCTCCGCCTCACAGTGCGTGCAGATGCACTCACACCTGCCTGCTGCCATTCCTGAGCAAGCTCTGCACTGCTGGTAGCCCGATCCCGCAGCTGAAACACTTTTAAGAGATGGTCCTGGCGCTTGCTGGTCTTTCTTGGGCGCCCTGGAGCCTTTTTGGCAACAATGGAACCTCTCTCCTTGAAGTTCTTGATGATGCGATAGATTGTTGACTGAGGTGCAATCTTTCTAGCTGCGATACTCTTCCCTGTTAGGCCATTTTTGTGCAGTGCAATGATGACTGCACGTGTTTCTTTAGAGATAACCATGGTTAACAGAAGAGAAACAATGATGCCAAGCACCAGCCTCCTTTTAAAGTGTCCAGTGGTGTCATTCTTACTTAATCATGACAGATTGATCTCCAGCCCTGTCCTCATCAACACCCACACCTGTGGAGCAATCACTGAAACGATGTTAGCTGGTCCTTTTAAGGCAGGGCTGCAATGATGTTGAAATGTGTTTTGGGGGATAAAGCTCATTTACTAGGCAAATATTGACTTTGCAAGTAACTGCTGTTAAGCTGATCACTCTTTATAACATTCTGGAGTATATGCAAATTGCCATTATAAAAACTGAAGCAGTAGACTTTGTAAAAATTAATATTTGTATCATTCTCAAAACTTTTGGCCATGACTGTACATATTTCATTTAATGTTTGTGTGTGTCATTAAAAATTATCAAGAGTGACATCTACAGTGCCTGCCCCTTTAACAGTGACCTCCACAGCAGCCTGCCCCTTAACAGTAACATCCACAGCGCCCTCCCCTTTAACTTTGACCTCCACAGCAGCTAGGGTGGCCACTGTCTTCAACCCAGAAAGCCGGACCTCACCGGCCATGCCCCCAAATGTGAAGCCACGCCCCAGTCTCCATGAAGCCACACCACAAAACATGAAGCCACACCCCAGTACCCATGAAGCCACACCCCTAAACATGAGGCCACGCCCCATGGCTCCATGAAGACACGGAGGAGAAGCTGTCTGAGCGTGAGCTACTGAAAGGGTGGACATTCCTGCATCTGTCCAGGCACTGCACCGGACAGAGGACAGGGAGCCAGAAAGCCAGACTTTCCAGCCTAAAACTAGATGTCTGGCCACCCTAACATCAGCCTGCCCCTAGGGTGGCCAGAGGTCCGGTTTTAGGCCGGACAGTCCAGCTTTCAGACTCCCTGTCCTCCGTCATGCGCAGGGCCTGGATGGAGAACAGGGATGTGTTTTTGAACAGCTCACTCTCAGACAGCAGCACTGTGCAGTCTGAGCATGAGCTGCAGGGAGAAAGCCACCCTCCCTCCCACCCCTGCAGCTGACAGAAGTTGATTTTTACCATCATTTTTTCAATCCATACCGGCTGCGGAGTGGAAGGGGCGTGGCCTGACTGAGTTGGGGCGTGAGTTAGTGGGACCTGGGGGTGGGGCTTTTTGTGTGGGCTTTTAAGCCCTTCTTTTGAGGGTGGCCTGAATTACAGGTCGATGCCATAGTAATTTAGGAGGAAACACAGTGGGTAGTAGTGGAAGAAAGCATCTTTTATTACTACTGAACGGTAAATATGTGAAATTTACATTATATGAGGTAATGATTGATGATGAATTAGTCTAAAACATGAGTTATAGTTATGGTAACCGAAATACCCCTTTAACAGTCTCATCCACAGCGCTCTGCCCCTTTAAAGCAGACCTACAGCAGTGAACTGGCTGGGTTGTTATCGAAACCTGGTGTGTGTGGAGACTAACTGCCTGTGAGTTTCTACTGGCTGATAAGGGTCATGTGCACAGGTTTCTATTGGCTAATGCATTTTTTGGAAATATCTCAGGAACGGTACATCGTGGAGAGCTGAGACCCGTTCTAAAACCTTCCCGGACACCTGATGTACCTGTGTGCCAAATTTCGTGATTGTAGCTGCAACAGTGCGGATTCCTTTAGCGGACATACATACATACACTCAGCTTTATATATTACTAGCTGAAGGACCCGACTTCGCCCGGGTATATTTAATTTATTTCTTTTACTGTTTGTGTGTGTATGTCGTTAAAAGATATCGAGAGTGCCCTCTACAGTGCCTGCCCCTTTAACAGTGACCTCTACAGCGGCCCGCCCCTTTAACAGTGACCTCTACAGCGGCCAGCCCCTTTAACAGTGACCTCTACAGCGACCCGCCCCTTTAACAGAGACCTCTACAGCAGCCCGCCCCTTTAACAGTGACCTCTACAGCGGCCCGCCCCTTTAACAGTGACCTCTACAGCAGCCAGCCCCTTTAACAGTGACCTCTACAGCTGCCCGCCCCTTAAACAGTGACCTCTACAGCAGCCCGCCCCTTTAACAGTGACCTCTACAGCAGCCCGCCCCTTTAACAGTGATCTCTACAGCAGCCTGCCCCTTCAACAGTGACCTCTACAGCAGCCAGCCCCTTTAACAGTGACCTCTACAGAAGCCCGCCCCTTTAACTGTGACCTCCACAGCAGCTAGAGTGGCCACTGTCTTCACCCCAGAAAGCCAGACCTCACCGGCCATTCCCCCAAACGTGAAACAGCGCCCCCAGTTCCCATGAAGACACATCACTAAACATGAGGCCACGCCCCCCCTGGCTCCGTGAAGACATGGAGGAGAAGCTGTCTGAGTGTGAGCTACTGAAAGGGTGGACATCCCTGTGTCTGTCCAGGCACTGCGTCGGACGGAGAACAGGTAGCCAGAAAACTGGACTGTCCAGCCTAAAGCCGGACATCTGGCCACCCTAACATCAGCCTGCCCCTAGGGTGGCCAGAGGTCTTGTTTTAGGCTGGACGGTCTGGCTTTCAGACTCCCTGTCCTCTGTCATGCGCAGGGCCTGGATGGACACAGCAGCAGCACTCTCAGCAGCAGCACTGTGCAGTCTGAGCAATGAGCTGCAGGGAGAAAGTCACCCTTCCCCCACCCCTGCAGCTGACAGAAGGTGATTTTTACCAATATTTTTAATCCCGGTCAAATACAGCATGGAAGGGGCGTGGCCTGACTGAGTCAGGGGCGTGACTTAGTGGGATCTGGGGGTGGCGCTTTTAAGTCCTTCTTTTGACGGTGGCTGGAATTACAGGTCGATGCCTGATTTAGGAGGAAGGTGGGTAGCAGTGGAAGAAAACATTTTTTATTACTACTGAACAGTAAATATGTAAAATTTACATTATATGAGGTAATGATTGATGATGAGTTATACATAAGTTATAGTTATGGTAACTGGGAATACCCATTTACCATTGTCATCCACAGTGCTCTGCCTCTTTAATGCAGACCTAAAGCAGTGAACTGGCTAGGTTGTCATAGAAACCTGATGTGTGCCTGTGAGCTTCTATTGGCTGATAAGGGTCATGTGACCAGGCTACTATTGGCTAATGCATTTTTTGGGAATATCTCAGGAACGGTACGTCCTGGAGAGTTGAAAACTTCTAAAACCTTCATGGACACCTGATGTACATGTATGCCAAATTTTGTGATTGTAGCTGCAGCAGTGCGGATTCCTTTAGCGGACACACACACACACACACACACACACACACACTCAGCTTTATATATTAGATATACTTATCGTCAAATTAGCAGTAGCCTGTATACTGTTCTTGCCCAGAATCCTCTGCTCTTGGTGTTGTCATTAATTATAGGTGACAGGACCTCTGGAATATATAACTAGATCTACAGACCATATGCCCTATTTACTGGCATGTTGCTTTGAAGGATGACTACATGATCTATCACTACTACTATTCCTGTTCAATATCTTCCAGTCTGGAGAGAGAAAATGATGAAATAAAGGAAGAAGTTTCCAACCTTAGATATTTATTGGTGGAAAAATGACTCTTTCTGGAATTGAAGACATTCGTGACTGTGGCAGTTTCAGAGACTGTGCAGCTAGTTTAATGGGGTTGTTCGGTTTCTAATATTGATGACCTATCCTCAGGATAGGTCATCAATATTAGATCGCTGGGGGTCCGACTTCCGATATCCCCACCGATCAGCTCTTTGAGTAGAATGCAGCGTTCTTCACTGTTTATCTGCTCTCCCTCAGCATTGCAGCGGCAAGCAGCATAATTACAGCTCCTCCATCCCATTCACTTGAAAAGGAAGGAGCAGTTGTTGTTACACTCTGTCCCATACAAGTGAACGGGATGGTGTAACTCTTGTAGATAGGGACAGACACGGACAGTGAGCCTTGACCTGGAACCCAGCCCAATTTCCCTACCTACTTGCAGTTCAAGCCCTAGGTAGCAAGAAAGCAACTGGTCTACAGTCCCTACGCTACTAAGGTGCAGAGACAGACAAAAAACAACAGAAAAAACAACACAAAGGAATAGTTGTACGTGAATGGCTCAGAACCAGGTGGATAACGCAGCACAAAAACAAGAGACAGAGTAGTCAAAAGACAAGCCAAGATCATATACCAGATAGGATACACAGTACAAATCATAAGAGACAGAGAGTGGTCAAAAGACAAGGCAAGGTCAAAAGCACAAACAAATTCAAACGAATCCAAGAACTAGGAACCTAGTTAGTGAACCCAACAAAACTATCAATGGCACTGGTATCTGGCTAGGAATGGGTTTAAATAGAGCACCGAGTCCCAGGATCAGAACCTGCTAGGCCATGACTTGGCACTCCATTAGTCAGAACATTAGCACAAAGGAATAAAGCAGCTGAGCAATCAGCCCTCTACTCTTCTCCCCCAGCACACACCCACTGTGGGTAGAAATAGAGCATTGCATCTTGTTGCTATGGATTCTGTCTTGTCACCAGGGGGGTCCTGGCCAAGCAGCGTATCTCTTCCGGAGAGCTGGAATTCTCACCGCTGGAACCCAGACAGGTAAGTTTGTGACAGATGTAGAAACTAGTTACACCTACTCAGGGCCGGCCTTAGGTGGCAGGGTGCCCTGTTCAAAATTGCCCTTAGGCGCCCCTCCCTTCGCAGTTTTATAATGTTAGTTTTTGTGACTTTTGTTCATATGTTTAGCTCAGTTTCTGCAGGCCATCCTAGGTAAAATATTGAAACTGCTGTCCATATTGGTAATTTTTATGATTTTCTAATATACACTTCCATAAACAGAAACCTTGTAATAACAACCTAACCTGAATGAAATGCATAAGAAGTAAAATGGAAAATAATTATCACAATAATTATCATTTTCTATAATAATAAGCATTTTATTCCAACGTCATCTAGGATGACAGAAGACAGTTTTCATATACAGGACTGCCATAAACAGTCTATTGCATAATGCATATATGAAAAATACACACTGTAACTTTAAAGGGGTTGTCCCAACTCATCAAGTGATAGCCATTAATGCTACTTAAAGGGGAAGAAAGTAAGATACATATGAGACCCTGCAAAGTTCAAGCCTTCAGGACAATGCACTTTAGTGATCGCAGAGGGATGAAAAGAAGGAGTATTTTCTCCTCTTCCACAAACAAATAACAGAGAGTGAAAGAAAGAAATTAGAACAGGGATAGTAATAGCATCTCACTACGAAAAGTGATCTCAAAACCACCTCACAGACAAGAAACAAGGCCTATGGGTTCAGAAATGATAGTTTCTCATAGTAAGATAAAGTTTCATATTTATGCGAGTAACAAAAAAGTTTTTGAGACACAAACAGAACAAAGACTTAAATATCAGGCCTGTATATTAGAACAACATCATGACTACCATTACTAACTCCACTACTGTCACTGAATATAAACAGTATATATTACCCAATATTACCAATTATATTAGTATACAAGGGACAAATAATACAGCCTTAGTAAATATTACTAACACAATGACTGAATAATACCACCATACTGTCATTATAGAGAACACAATAAACACAGACCCATATCACCCCCATACAGTGAACATACTGTATAGAGATAGATATCAGCTCTACAGGCGGTACAGTGTAATTGATTACCGTTACATCCAGTGACTCCAGAAGACGTCTTCTCTATTCAGTCTTTCCTTTTGTTTTCCATTCAGTTCAGACCTCCATGTCAACTTCTCCCGGCCATGAGTCACCTCTTCAACATCTGTCAGACAAACATCTTAGAATCTGCATTTTTCAGCATCCTGATCACCTCTACACAATCTCCTCAGCTATAGCCCCCAAAACTTCAATAATACCCCGCCACACACACACACACTGGTAGGCAAGTATGTCATTCCCATTAGTGCCAGTAACATCCCTCCCCCCATTCATCCCCATTAGGCCAGTAACATCCCCCCCTTCATTCATTCCCATTAGTGCCAGTTACATCCCCCCCACCATTCATTCCCATTAGGTCAGTAACATCCCCCCCTCCATTCATTCTTATTAGTGTCAGTAACACCCTCCCCTCCATTTATTCCCATTAGTGCCAGTAACAGACTCCCCACCCCCCGCCCCCCATTCATTCCCATTAGTGCCAGAATTAAAAAAAGAAAGGAAACAAAACAAATACTACAAATGCTTACCTATACTCCCGCGCAGAGCCTCCAGGCCGACATCTCCGCTCACAGTCGCCGATGAATGACGTCATCCAGAGGCGTAGCTAGAGGTTCAGCACAGGGGGGGGCGAAACATACTTGAGTGGGCCCCCCAATTGGCTTCCCAAACGCACGTTTCCAACTTCACAGGCACATACTACTAGTTGTGGTTATAATATTGTATTAGAAAGATGACTATATAAACTGCTAGATCATCTATGCTGTTAAGTACAGTACAATAGACTTTCTACCTACCCTACTCTAAATACTCTACCATATAATGCAGTAAAATATAGGAGTAATAGGATTAAAAAACGGGACTCCTATGTTAAAGGAAACCTGTCCCCAGTTTTTACATCACTAAACTAACAGTCCCCTGCCCCCATCAGACCTCAGATTATCAGAATGTGCCCCCATCAGACCTCAGATCAGTGTATTGTGCCCCATCAGACCTCAGATCAGCGTACTGTGCCCCCATCAGACCTCAGATCAGCGTATTGTGCCCCATCAGACCTCAGATCAGCGTATTGTGCCCCATCAGACCTCAGATCACCATATTGTGCCCCCATCAGACCTCAGATCAGCAGAATGTGCCCCCATCAGACCTCACATCAGCCTACTGTGCCCCCATCAGACCTCAGATCAGCGTATTGTGCCCCCCACCAGACCTCAGATCAGCGTATTGTGCCCCCATCAGACCTCAGATCAGCGTATTGTGCCCCCATCAGACCTCAGACCAGCTTATTGTGCCCCATCAGACCTCAGACCAGCGTATTGTGCCCCCATCAGACCTCAGACCAGCTTATTGTGCCCCATCAGACCTCAGACCAGCGTATTGTGCCCCCATCAGACCTCGGATCAGCCTACTGTGCCCCCATCAGACCTCACATCAGCCTACTGTGCCCCCATCAGACCTCAGATCAGCATATTGTGCCCCCATCAGACCTCAGATCAGCGTTTTGTGCCCCCATCAGACCTCACATCAGCGTACTGTGTCCCCATCAGACCTCACATCAGCCTACTGTGCCCCCATCAGACCTCACATCAGCCTACTGTGCCCCCATCAGACCTCACATCAGCCTACTGTGCCCCCATCAGACCTCACATCAGCCTACTGTGCCCCCATCAGACCTCACATCAGCGTATTGTGCCCCCATCAGACCTCAGATCAGCGTATTGTGCCTCCATCAGACCTCAGATCAGCGTATTGTGCCCCCATCAGACCTCAGATCAGCAGACTGTGCCCCCATCAGACCTCATATCAGCCTACTGTGCCCCTATCAGACCTCAGATCAGCGCATTGTGCCCCCATCAGACCTCAGATCAGCCCACCCAGCCACATAGGATTAAAATAATGGAAGCGCTCACTTGTATTCGCCTGATAGTAGGCTAGGTCATCCTTGCTGGGCCCCCCTGAGTCACTGGGCCCGGAGCCGTCGCCACCCCCTGCCCCCCCCGGTAGCTACGCCACTGACGTCATCGGCGCCTTTGCCGGAGGTCACGCTGCTACAGGAAGAGCTGTATGCACGCGCCCATGCGCATACAGCAGATAGCAGTGCTGGACACCACGGCGCAGCACGGCAGCAGCTGATCCTATTCCTGACGGCGCCCCCTTAATAGTGTGGCGGCCGGCGCCCTGCGCTGATACAGCAGATAGCAGCGCTGGACACCACGGCGCAGGGGCGCAGCACGGCAGCAGCTGATCCTATTCCTGACGGCGCCCCCTCAATAGTCTGGCGGCCGGCGCCCTGTGCGACTGCACAGGTCGCACATAGCTAAGGCCGGCCATGCTCCTACTCACTGCTGTAAAGTCAATGGTGTGCAGGAGCACTGCGTTCTCTTCAAACAGCTGATCAACAGGGGTTCCATGGAGTCGGATCCCCTCAGATCTAATATTGATGACCTATCCTATGAATAGGTCATCAGTATGGAAATTGATAAACCCTTTTAAATAGACATCTTATGGCCAGGATGTCACTTCCCACTGAAGGGAATGGAAACAGTGCTGCAGTAACCATCTCTGTCCACTACACAGTGGATGGGGCTGTATGGTATCAGTGCTATAGCTACTCCCGAACAGCTGATCTGCAGGGGTGTGGGATGCTAGACCCCTGCCGATCGGATATTGATGGCCTATTCTTTGCATCGCCTTTAAAGTAGGCACTATGGCAATTAACATCATTTTGATATTGATTTAAATATAAAGTTTGATCTGTTGTATACATGTTAATTATTTATGTGCTATCTACAGACATTTACTATCACAAGGAATGGTGTTTGTGTCTATTTGTGGAAATCAATCTATGGATATGATTGAACCAGTGATGGTTCTTAGATTTTCCCCGATCGTTTGCTATTACAATTTATCAATAGCTCTTTTAGGTAACATACTGTAGTTCTCGGGGGCACTGGTTGTTGTTGAACAGATCCCTTTGGAGGATAGCTCATTTACATATTTTTATTCCCATGGAGCATTGCCTGAAGTAAGGTCTCCATACACCACTAGATCTCCCTAATGAGAAGCAGTAACCCCCAGAGCTGCCTCCAAGGCATCTGATCCCTTCCTTTTGGAGGCAGTAATCACCAGTTTGAGTCTTATAATGTAGTTTTCTTCCTTTTAGAGGAGAGATAATTTAGGGAGCCAAGTTTTCACATAGAGATGATTACGCTGTTCTCATAGATAGAATTTCCCAGCTCATTCCCATCGCTGAACATTACCGTTCTGATCAATACCTGTCAATGTGCTTGCTGCGATGTTTACTTCGATACTGATTCACCAGAGTGTTTTATCTCCCCATGCAGCTTGTATTGCTTTCAAGTAAACAGGGTTTCTGTATATTCTCCAGATCCTCCCGCACAGAGGCTTGTATGCACTTGCGTCTGTGCAGGTCCCCTTTTAGTATTTTCCTGGCATGCAAATAACTGCTGCATTGCAGTCACTGCTTACACCAGTTGATCTGTGTTTTTCCTAGCTAATATATTTATTAGTAACGCTAAATTACATCCTTGTATTGCATACTGTGAAGCTTTGCCAACATGTCTAATTAATAACCTTTACAACCAGCCAAAATGCTTTCCTTCTCGTTGAAAAGGAGGTCAGTGAATGTATTGGGGGTCATTTATCAAAGTCTGGCATTTAACACCAGTTTATGATACCCCCTGAGCTGACAGAAGATGCTCCTAATTTATGAGGTGGTGCACTCCTCCTCATATACAGTATTAGGCACATCCTCTGGCAGTTTGTGGGCCTAGATTGAAATATACTCCAGTCCCCAACTACAGTGGTTTTCAATCCACATTTACACCAGTTTCTCTGGTTTTCAGGGGCGAACTGGCCATCAAGCATTTTTGGCAATTGCCAGATGGTATAGTAGGTCCACATAATCCACAGCACATGAAGATTCCCTCTCACTTACACCTTAACTCGCTCAGTCTTCTCTCTTGTGATGGAAGTCTTATCACAAGAGACTCGGAGAAGGGTTTGCTACACAGCTGACAGAAAAACAGACTCACAGTCTCACACTGATGCTGCTCAGCTCCTATAGTAAGTCTAAACCAGTTCCCAGACCCTCGTTCCCAGTATTCTCTCCTATAACACATTTAAAGATTGAAAGAGGAGGTTGGTGATGGCAGTACTGACTCACAGTCCCTCACGTCATCTCTGACTATGATTGGCTTAGAGACAGGAGTGTACCTAGCCTTTCTGCTGCCTGAGGCGAAAACTAAAACCGCGCCCCTCCACCTTTCCCAATGCCAATTTCTTAACCTAACCCCCTTCCCTTCAGCCCATGGTATTGGTACTTTTGGCAGTTTGGGCAGGTGCCAAGTCCTGCTGGAAAGTGAAATCAACATCTCCATAAAGCTTGTCTGCAGAGGGAAGCATGAAGTGCTCTACAATTTCCTGGCAGATGGCTGCTCTGACTTTGGACTTGATATAACACAGTGGACCAAGCTACATTTACACGAGCCAATAATGATATAACACAGTGGACAAACACTAAAGCTGCATTTACATGAGCCCATGTAAATATACCACGAATCACACAATGGGGTCATTTATTGGTGGTTTCCACTGTACGGGTACCTCAGGAGCTTTGCAAATGGGTTGCAGTGCCTGAAAACATTCCAGCAAAATCTGCACTACAAAAGCCAAATTGCACTTCCTTCTATTCACTGACGCGAAAAAAATAAAACACAAAAAAAAGCTGTGTGCATTCCACATTTTATGGAACATCCGGCCCATAATAGAACAGTCCTATCCTATTTTTTGAGGGGACAAGGTGACTAAAAAATGGCGAATTGTGCGGTTTTTATTATTTTTTTTCCATTATGTCGTTTAGTGCATAGGAGGTATTTTTTTATATTTTATTTGTTTGGAATGTAAAATTGGGAAAGGTGACTTAATATATTGGTTTATTAGCGCAGCTCAGTATCGGTAAAAAACAAATCCTGGTATCATATCGATACTGGTACAAAAGTATCGATTGGGTATGAATAATTCGATACCCGGTGCAACCCTACTCCTGTATGATGTAGTATGGATGATTGGTCTTGTATGGTGCAGTAAACAGGACCTCAGGAGAACTGACAGCATCTCTATACTTGGCGCATCCTCCAAATGAACCCATAAGCCCCCATATACCTGGCATATCCCAAAAGTGTGATGGCATGATGACGTGATGTGAGTAATGACTAAATAGATGGTAAATGTAGGTGGGTGGGTAAGGTGTTTGTGGCAGGGCTGTTTTTTCATCTTCCTTCAAACAGGGCAGAGAGTGGAGGCTTCTACTGCAGTCAGTTATCTTACAAACAGATACAGGATTGTAAAGAAAGTTGGTGGAAAATAGTTGATCTACTGGGACACACAAAGAAAATATCTTCATATAGTTCTCAGATTTTTAATTACCCTATAAACCAACCAATATTTTTCAGTGATTTTTTTATGTTTCGTGTTTCCCTAAAGTCTTTATCTATTAAGGCCTACAGATGTTGTACAGTGCGATCCCCACTGTATGGCTGAAATGTAATGCTGTCTTTTGCCTGCAGTGTTCACCTGCTGATCACTAGACTGGTTAAAATACAGCTTCATGTATAAAACAGAATAAAATCCAAGCCTCCCTTCTGTTTTTTTATGCTTTTCAGTTGGTGAGAGCTAAATCTTTCCATTGTAACGGTAAGACAACCTGTTGTATAGCTAAGTGAATTTTCTCTGATCACATAATGAAGCCAAATGTACTTAAAGTGTACCTAACCTTTCAACAAACTTTGCATTAATCAAATAACACTATTTGTGGCCTATTTCTGACTATAAGACTTGTATCCGTCCATGCTGAATGTCTAGTTTGCAGTTCTCCCACAGGAGAGAACCCACAGATGGTGGATGGAGACTAGCTACCTTCCACTGTACAGTGAAAGTAGAAGAGAATCTCCTTCTTAACCTTCTTTTACACACTCAGAATTGACATGATCATGGAGGACATTACAGAGAGATGCTGACCTCTATGGTTGTAAATAAAGCACTTAGGCAGTTTATCTCTGAGACCATATAGCTGGTGCAGTCTGCTTTGTCTGTGTGTGTCTGTGTGTGTGTGTCTCTCCTCAACTCCTGCTCACTCCTCCCCCTCTCCATAGACTTGCTTTGACAAGTGTGTTATATGATCCCTCTGTGAGCTGCTCCCATCCTGGATGGGATTAAAATATTTTTCAAACTGAACAGCAATTAGACAGGGGTGAGGGTGGGGTAAACAGCTGATAACAAGAGAAGTATACATTTTTCACTAATAAGAGATATTACAAAGTTTCTTGTGGTTGCTTGAAACATTGATTGTAAAGTTGTGTGAAAAGTTATTGACCATTTAAAAGGATTAGGACATCAATATTTTATCATCGGGGGTCCGACACCACTAAAATTTGGCTCCAGAACTACAGCTCTATCCATTGATGTGAGCTGTAGTTCTGGTGCCAACTTTCAGAGCTGGAGTTACTGCAGAACAGCCAATCCGTGGTGGGAGTGTTGCACCCCACTGAATATTTATGGTCTATCCTGATAATAGGCCATCAATATAAATACACTGGATAACCTCTTAAAAACCCACAAATTTTTTTTTTTTTCAATGACGAGGTGCCCACTATGTATGGAGAAGAATTGTGCTAATGGTTATACCATCCCCACAAGGTCTACAGCAGCCTTGGTGGCTGTCTCTATGGGATGTATGCCATTGAAAGGAGCATACTTGAAGATTTGGGAGAAGCACAATACTTATATCTTATATTTTATTATACTATAATTAACTATTACAGTCTTATTTTTCTTTACATAATCAGAAAACGGGAGCGCACATCAGACTCCCTCATTCACTTAGCTGCTAAAATGATTCGACATCCCTCAAGATTGTCCTGCTTTGTCTAGACTAAACGTTTTACTGTGCATAATAAAATGACCTGTCACAAATTGTCATAGACAGGACATGGGCATAATGAGCTTTCATTAACTGCCTGCAGAACAAGAGATGCCAGTCTGATGTGCCTGGTGGTGATTATTCAGCTTTTGCATAACCTTCAATGTCCCCATCCATAATAATAGCCTCATCGCAAAACCCAGTGATGTTTTTTTCCACCACTGAAATCCCTCTGCTATTTCTTTTACCAGATGGCGAGTATTTGCCAACCTGTGAAGTCTGGCATCTATTATAATATCAAATCTTGGCCCCTTATATTCTACAGCCTGGAGTCGTGCTATTTCTTCTGTATCTCCCACATTGCAGAAATATGGTTGTGAGCCTTAATGTTTACTGAATCAGCATTGACAGTTCATGAATTTAATTTACTGTCGCCAAAGGAAAAAGGGATAGATGAAATTGCTTTAACAGATGTCCGTTTTCCATGCAAGTCCACGTATCACTTGCTAAATCCACACATGTGAAAGAATTATACTTTAACACCAAAATAGATAAAAGAAAAAGTCATTTTTTTGCATTTCCTTAAATGAAAGGTGGGAATTCCACCAAAAAAGTAGAAGGAATCCAATAGACATTGGAAAACCAGTGACAACTGCAAGAAAAACTGGGGGTCAGTCAGCACATCCAAGTATGCAGGTGCACTTCACCATGGCTACAAATAGAAAAGTAAAACATAAAAAAATGCAACAGCACTCTGCAAATACAAACAATAAAATGAGTACATACAATACTGCCATACTAACTATATACGATGCTAGCGCTACGTTGCAAATGTTAGATTCTTGGCAAATACTTTTGTACAAAATTATCTGTGCCCATCTGCCATACATCAAGGCGATCTCTTTAAGACGGGAACCTAACACTAAACGCCATAGTCACTAAGTGCCATAGCAGCCTCCATTAACTACAAAGGATGCAGGCTCCACATGCATGATAAGCTGACATTATATTGTACCTCTTATGGTGCCAAAATGGCCTCCACTGATTTCAGGGAATGCAGGCTCCACATGCATGCCGAGCCCACACAATATGATACCTCCTTGGTGCCACACTGACCTCTGTTACGCTCAGCGAATGCAGGTTCCACACAACGCTGAGCCCACTCTGTATTCCACCTCTCCTGGTGCCAACTAGCCTCCAATGCATATAGGGAGAGCAGGACACAGCTTTATGCTAGCACAAGTTAAAATCAGACTGTAAGGCAAACAGGTTAGTTAGGAGTGCAAAACCAGTGACAACTATTAGATTGTCATTATAAACCACAACGGTCTTAAAGCAATAGGCAGGACTGATGTGTACCCAAAATGTGAATCCACTCTAACATGTCTGTTGTAGTAACTACTAACATTCCTCATCAATCACAATTCTTGACCATCTTTACCTCCAAATGGTTCCCAAATGAAGGTGGTTTTTTATTGAGGCAACTTAATACAGTGTGACGTTTCGGCTCAGCAGAGCCTTTCTCAAGCAAGCCAACCGGACATTAACCTTCCCCTTGTAAAAAGGATGTCCCTACATAGTCTGCCACTGCCAGAATTAACAAGACAATGTCAGTCTGTGCAGTGTCACATCCTCAACTAGTAACACCAAATTATCAATTTATTCATAAGTTTCTAGTAGGAATAATAGAAGAAAGGCACTACATAGAAACATAGGAATTGATGCACCAGATGTCAGCACCATAGGCAGGAACACACAGACAGTGAGCCCTAGCTGGAACCCAGGCTGCTTTCCCTGCCTCCTTGCAGTGCAAGCCTTGGCAGGAAGTGCACAACTGGTCGATGTTCCCTGTACTGCTGTAAGAGAAACATACACAGAGATGAAAACAAGACAGAAACAAGGTAGTACAGGAATGGGTCGGAACCAGGTGAACGATACAGCACCAAATCAGAAGACAGAGGGTAGTCAGAATAGCCAAGCCGAAGTCAGAACCAGTACCAAATAAGAAACAGAGAGTTATCAAAAGCAAGCCAAGGTCAATAAAACAAATAATCCAAACACCCATAGAATGGAACTTGGAGCACAGCTAGGGAGTAAAACCTATAAGTGGAAAGGCTGGATTGCCATCCGGGTAATTAAATAGAATGCCAAGTTCCTGGATCAGAACCTGATAGGTCCAAGGAATTGGTGCCTCATTTGACCAGAACAAAAACTGCCCAGAATAGGAAGGCTGAGCTGTTGCTCAACCTGCATGATATCTCGAAGCACCGAAACAGAATAACAGATAATCTCCCTCAGCTTGCCTCCGCTGCAGGGAGGAACAGAGCACTCCGTTACTATGGACGTGCTTATGTCACTAGGGGGCGTGGCTAAGCCATGCATTAAGGGGGACACGGCGCGACAGTGCTTCTTGCCCGTCGTGGCTGCACCCCAGAGTGCATCACTAGAGCCCAGTCAGGTACATTGGTGACACCTGAATTGTCATTTACTGTATGTGGAATACAATTATTTAGTAAAACAGGCATGTCTGGAAGGGTGACAGTCCCCTTTAAGCCCTTCCACATTATTCCATCCTGAGCATACCCCAAAATTGGGTAGAGAAGAACTTATACTTAAGACTTTCTGCTGTACACCAGTTATGCATCGCTAAATAATTTCCATGTTTAAATATTCAACAGACCATGTTAATATTAGTCAATTATAAAAAAGTTTGAAATATTGATTAACAGTGAGAACAATATTAAAGGGGTTTCCCAAGTGTTTTTTTTTTACTGATGACTGTTAAAATCTTTGGAAAATTTGTGTCAAATTTCTGAATTTTAGAATCCATTTGCTCATCTCTATTCATGAGCAGAACACTCTCCCCACTAATCGGTGCCTCCTCCACAAAGCTGAGTTATCATTTACCACTGAGAGGTGTTGGGGGAGTGGGGGAGTGCTCTGCTTATGATGACACCAGACTCATAAACTATGGGGGGGGGCATGTATTAAGTCTTTCATCTGCCAGTCATAATATCGAACCCAGTGAATCCCACAGGAAGGACTTTGGCTGAAAAACCTGCAGGAAAATCTGCCTCAAGACCTCCTCCAGAAAACCCTGTGTACAATGCCTTGCGAAAGTATTCGGTCCCCTGGAACTTTTCAACCTTTTGCCACAATTTCAGGCTTCAAACAAAAAGAATTTAAAATTTAAAATTTTTGGTGAAGAATCAACAACAAGTGGGTCACAATTGTGAAGTGGAACGACATTTATTGGATCATTTAAACCTTTTTTCTAATAATAAAACTGAAAAGTGGGGCGTGAAAAATTATTCAGCCCCCTTGCATTAATACTTTGTTGCGCCACCTTTTGCTGCGATTACAGCTGCAAGTCGCTTGGGGTATGTCTCTATCAGATTTGCACATCTAGAGACTGAAATTCTTGCCCATTCTTCCTTGCAAAACAGCTTGAGCTCTTTGAGGTTGGATGGAGAGCGTTTGTGAACAGCAGTTTTCAGCTCTTTCCACATATTCTCAATTGGATTCAGGTCTGGACTTTGACTTGGCCATTCTAAGACCTGGATACGTTTATTTTTGAACCATTCCATTGTAGATTTTGCTTTATGTTAGGGATCATTGTCTTGTTGGAAGATAAATCTCCGTCCTAGTCTCAGGTCTTTTGCAGACTCCAACAGGTTTTCATCCAGAATGGTCCTGTATTTGGCTCCATCCATCTTCCCATCAATTTTAACCATCTTCCCTGTCCCTGCTGATGAAAAGCAGGCCCAAACCATGATGCTGCCACCACCATGTTTGACAGTGGGGATGGTGTGTTCAGGGAGATGAACTGTGTTGCTTTTACGCCAAACATATCGTTTTGCATTGTTTCCAAAAAGTTCGATTTTTTTTTTTCATCTGACCAGAGCACCTTCTTCCACATGTTTAGTGTGTCTCCCAGGTGGCTTGTGGCAAACTGTAAAGGAGACTTTTTATGGATATCTTTGAGAAATGGCTTTCTTCTTGCCACTCCTCCATAAAGGCCAGATTTGTGAAGTGTTCGACTGATTGTTGTCCTATGGACAGACTCTCCCACCTCAGCTGTAGATCTCTGCAGTTCATCCAGAGTGATCATGGGCCTCGTGGCTGCATCTCTGATCAGTCTTCTCCTTGTTTGAGATGAAAGTTTAGAGGGACGGCCGGGTCTTGGTAGATTTTCAGTGGTCTGATACTCCTTCCATTTCAATATTATTGTTTACACAGTGCTCCTTGGGGTGTTTAAAGCTTGGGAAATCTTTTGGTATCCAAATCCGGCTTTAAACTTCTCCACAACAGTATCACGGACCTGCCTTGTGTGTTCCTTGGTCTTCATGATGTTCTCTGTGCTTTAAACAGAACCCTGAGACTATCACAGAGCAGTGCATTTATACAGAGACTTGATTACACACAGGTGGATTCTATTTATCTTCATCAGTCATTTAGGACAACATTGGATCATTCAGAGATCCTCAATGAACGTCTGGGGTGAGTTTTCTGAACTGAAAGTAAATGGGCCGAATAATTTTGCACGCCCAACTTTTTAGTTTTATTATTACAAAAAAAAGTTTAAATGATCCAATAAATTTCGTTCCACTTCACAATTGTGACCCACTTGTTGTTGATTCTTCACCAAAAATGTAAAATGTTATATCTTTTTGTTTGAAGCCTGAAATGTGGCAAAAGGTTGAAAAGTTCCAGGGGGCCGAATACTTTCGCAAGACACTGTGCCCTAGTTTTCTGACGCAGATGTTGTCAGATCGGTTGGACGGTGGAGATTCTGCCTGCCCCTGCCCCCTTTTTGTAGGAGTGGAGAGGGAGGGCAAAAAAAAATCCAAGTTTTAGGAGCAAAACAGCATTTGCAGTAAAATTTAAGAGAAAATAGATCCAATACTATGTCTATTGGACCTGATGATGGGGCTTTAACCCCTAAACACGTTGCCTATTGGACTTAAATGGTGACACGATGTATCGAATAAAGACGCATGTTCCTTTATCTTCACTGAAACACATGGAGTATTGTTTGCGAAGTGCACCATCCTCGGACCCCATTTTTCTTCAGTTTTTCTTTGTGTCTTAAATATTTGTTCCAGAGATTCTCCTCAGACCTGCATCCCGCATCCTCAAGCCCGGCAAGGTTAGCACCGTTCATCATGAGCGGTGGGGTTATTTGACCACACTCTGGACACCATTAGCGCTGTGTCTTTTTTTTCTTTCTAGTTTGTGATTTGCTAAAATTTGTGGCTTTTGTATGACAGAAAACTGCGATACGGAGTTTTTTTCTTTGTTCCAAAGATCCTCCTCAGACCTACATCCCGCATCCTCAAGCCCGGGTGGGCCTCCATAATACACGACCGTTGTTGTGTCACACACAACCCTCTCAGGTGAGCACCGTTCATCATGGGATTATTTGACCGCACAGTCTGGACGCCATTATCTTAGTGCTGTGTCCAGGGGCGGATTGGTCATAGACCTTACAGGGAAATTTCCCGATGGGACGATGCCCAGGGAGCTGGCCAGTGGAAGTTTTTTAGGATGTATTTTTTTGCTGCTTGCAGTATTTTGTGATGGATGGTGGTATTTGGCTCATATAATGTGCCTTCCATCAATTTGGACCCAACCACAAAATGGGGCTACTTTTATTATTTTTTCCAGGGCCATTTTAAGTTCCCAGTCCACCCCTGACTGTGTCTTTTTTGTAGTTTGTGAATTGCTAAAATTTGTGATTTTTTTTTAATAACAGAAAACTGGGGTTTAGAGTTGATACATTTCCCCCATGTGCTATTGTTTGCTCTGATCACTCTAATTAGCCAAACGGTGCAATAATTTTTATGCTGTTTTAGCTAATTGTAGAGCGGACCTGTCCCCATAAGATGTTGCCCTCACATAGGGCAGCATAGTCTGATTAACGTTTCCCACGCATTTATAATGCAGACGTAATGTAATGCAGCCTCACAAATACCAATCATATGGAAAAGCCCTAATGAGAGAAAGACGATGACGTTATAGAACAGGATGTGAGAGCAATTATCATAGCATACTATACGGATACAGTAATACCACAGGATATTCCTACTAAGTGCCCTAAATCTAATAAACACTTTGTAATCAGATCTTAATATCTCTGCTCTGATGACACTTACAGCTGAATTGGTGTCCTCAATGTACTGTGTGTGCTGTTTCTCGGACTTGCTCTCTTTGGAATTGATGCAGTAAAGTAAGGCTGACCTAGTACTGTTATTGTGTTGCCTATAATGAGTACACCCTATAACTGTGTCATCTGTCAGACACTGTGCTCCGAACTCCTGTTCACATTATCTGGGTTTCCAGCTCGTTGTTGCTGAGAGCAGTGTTCTGGGAATGAACCTTTAATATACAATGTGGAAATACTTTTTGGCTTACAGCAAAGCTTCTGTCGTTCTGACTGTGTTTTCCCACATCAGCATTCAATCTCATGCAGTTTCTGTACTTTCTGTAGGGCAGGCTTGCTGATTCATTGAAGCCATTTTTACAATAGTATTTCTTTATAAATGGTCTCTTGCTGAAGCTATACATTTTAGCTCTTCCATATTAAATTGTGAACCTTATAACCTGGCCATTAAATAATTGCTCAGAAAATTATAGGGTACAGTAGGTTCATAGGCCCATGGAATTTAATAGCTTGGTTTCTAGACTCTAAAAGTTCAATACATATAAATTACAGTATGTGGAAAAAGGTATTGGGCCACACACCTTTTAATCACTTAATTCTGGTGTATCATTCAGTCTCATTGCCCCAGGTGTATAAAATCCAGCACCTAGCCACGCAGTCTGCCTTTACCAAACTTTGCAGAAGAACGGGTCTTTCTAAAGAGCTCACTGAATTACAGTGTGCTACTAATAGGATGCCGCCATTGTAAAAAGTCACTTCATGAAATTTCTTACCTCCTAGATGTTCCATCATCAACTGTGAGTAATATTTTTGTAAATTAAAAGTGTTTAAGGACCACAGCAACTCAACCATGAAGTGGAGATCACGTAAAGTTACAGAGCGGGGTCTCCAAGTGCTGAGGAACATGGTGCATAAAGGTCACTAACGCTCTGCTGACTGAATAACTGCAGAGTCCAAACCTCCTCTGGCAATAACATCAGAACAAAAACTTTACCCCAGTAAGATTCATGGTAGGGCAGCAGTATGCAAGCCTTACATGACCAAGCACAATGCCAAGTGTCAGACGAAGTGGTGTAAAGCACGCCACCACTGGACTCTGGAGCAGTAGGCAGTCTGATGGACGAGTCCGGTTTGGCGAATTCCAGGAGAACAATACCTGCCTGACTGCATTCTGTCTACTGTGAAAGTTTCATAGAGAAGGGAAAATGCTGTGGAGTTGTTTTTCAAGGGTTGGCCTACGTCCCTCAGTTCAATATTTAAATCCCACCGACAAGTACATGCCATAAGCCCATAAGAACAGACATTGGGGCAGATGCACTTGTGCTGCCTTATATTGAGCTATAATAATGACAGCGATGGATGTTGGATCTTAAAACTAGTACATCGTTAGACTATATAGTATAGCATCACATCAGCTATTTTTGGTTTAGTTTACACCAAAAAATGTAAAATTTTGGCGCACAATTTTACATTTGCAATTGCACCATGTCCCTTTTCCCATAAAATCTTTCCCTTTACGCTAAACCATGACCCTTTGTCAGACAAGGTGGAAAAATGTGTCTAAAAAAGTGGAAAAAGTTTAATAAATATGGTGAAAGAGGCATGTACACCTGTTTTTTGGTACGTCATAAGACAGTGCCATGGACAGTGTTTGCCATAAACAGTACAAACACAGTGGGGAAGATTTGTCGAAACTAATACAAAGGGAAACTGGGTTAATTGTTTTCATTTTTCAAAGGGGCTCAGAAAATGAAAGGTGAAATCAGATTGATAGCAATGAGCAACCCAGTTTCCCTTTGTATCAGTTTTGATACATCTCCCCCACTGTTACCAATAGTGTATTATGCAATGCCCAATGTAAACACTGCCAGCAGAGTGCTTCCCTTCACCAGACCATAAATAAAATTAAATGTCACCACAAGAGGGAGCTAATTGCTTAAATTTTTATACGTCCTCAATAGGCAAAAAATTAATAAGCAGTGCAGTCACCCTACCTCAGGGGTGGACTGGGAACTTAAAGTAGCCCTGGAAAAAATACTAAAAGTCACCCCGTTTTGTAGTTGGGTCCAAATTGATGGAAGGCAGGGCCAACACAAATAGGCAGGGTCAGCAATACCATTTTGTGGCACACCCCAATGGAGTCGAATACCACAGTACAACTTGGCCCACAAAAAGCAGTCCTTCATAAGGCTATGTGAATGGAAAAGTAAAAAGTTATGGCTCAAGGAAGGCAGGAAGTAAAAACTAAAATGAAAAAAACTGAAAATTGCTGTGGCATTAAGGGGTTAAAATAAGTACAAAATTGGTACTCTTTGTTTCAAAACCAGAAATTAGTGTAGTGAGTTTTCTGTTAATACTGTCTCTTCAGCTATACCTCATTAATAACTGGGGACAACTCACCAGTTAGGCCTGCCACACGGTTTTAGAAGCACTGTGCTAAAGAGATATTACTTTGAGAGGTTCAAAATGTGGTTAGAAAGTATGATCGCTGCCAGCTCTTCACAGGAGGGTCTCTCTTTTAAACTTTAAATTCAGTGCTATGCGTTAATTTATTAGAATATTAATGATTAAAGGGGTTATCCTGGAAAAAGACAATGATGACTTATCCTCAGGATAGGTGATCATTATCCCATCAGTGGGGGTCCAAGTCCTGGCATTCCTGCCGATCAGCTGTTTTAGGGAGCTGCTCTGTTCAGCAAAGCTCTGGTGAGCGATGCTAGCTTGCGGCAGCCTTCTAAGGACAGTTCTGTACATTATATAGTGGCAATGCTTGGTTTTGCAGCTCAAATCCATTGACTTGAATGAGGTTGAACTGACCGATGTACAGTGATGTCACTGGCCCCATTCATTCTTTCATGTACACAGATCAGTCGTCCTTGTCCCTTTGCAGAGAAACAGCCCCAAAGAATGATGTTGCCATCCCCATGCTTCACAGTAGGTATGGTGTTCTTTGGATGCAACTCAGCTTTCACTCTCCTCCAAACACGACGAGTTGTGTTT
Source organism: Rhinella marina (assembly GCA_900303285.1). NCBI lineage: Eukaryota > Metazoa > Chordata > Amphibia > Anura > Bufonidae > Rhinella > Rhinella marina. Next base: position 67,555 of record ONZH01018730.1, on the reverse strand, counting down.
TTACCAAACAGTTCTACTTTGGTTTCATCTGACCATATGACATTCTCCCAATACTCTTCTGGAACATCCAAATGCTCTCTAGCAAACTTCAGACGGGCCCGGATATGTAATGGCTTAAGCAGGGGCACATGTCTGGCACTGCAGGATCTGAGTTCCTGGCGGCGTAGTGTGTTACTGACGGTAGCCTTTGTTACGTTGGTCCCAGCTTTCTGCAGGTCATTCACTAGGTGTGGTTCTTGGATTTTTGCTCACAGTTCTTGTGATCATTATGACCCCACGGGGTGAGATCTTGCATGGCGCCCGTGATCGAGGGAGATTATCAGTGGTCTTGTATGTCTTCTATTTTCTAATTATTGGAAAATGAGGTTGAGCACACTCTTATTTAGGAGATCATGGATATCAGTTGTGATTATGTTTTAAAAAATAAAAGAAGATAAATAAATAGCTTTAGTTTTGCTGTGATTATATTGTAATGTGTGTGTAGCGCAGTACAAAAACAGGTACACAACAATATATATTAAGTCCACATCGATAAATATAAACTAAAAAAAGGTTAAAAAGAAAAGAAAAAAGGAGAAATATATAAAAAAGTAAAAAATTGGATGCCACATAGAAATCTATTCCTAGAATAGTCAATGTCACGTGGGAATATCTTCCTTGAATGATCTGGTTGGCACAAGGGGTGCCCAATTCTTATAGGAGATATTTGCCCATATAGTTTGAATGAGTGGTCATATATGGTATATTATAATATAAGGCTTGTTGCAGATGGGTATATGGTGATAGGTTAATAGATTGGTACTTTACCCTTTTCTGCTGTACGGTGCTTCTAGGTAGGTACGATGTCTTGCTGCGGTGCGTGCGATGTCTCCCTGTGTGGATGTTCGCAGAGGTAACTGGCTGGTCGGCTTCTCAGTAGCTGCGGCGTCTCCGCGTTTGCAGGGGCAAACAGTGTGCTTCTACCTATGCGCGCCTTTTTCTTGTTTCCAGCGGCGTCCCCACGTGGCGTCCCACGTGGAGATATTTGGCGCGCTGGAGCTGCCGGAATAGTAATAGTAATAATAATGGTAATAGTCCGTTGGTTGTAGTTAATTATTAACTATTTCTTTGTATCATATATCCACTTCATTCCTTTATGCTGGATGATAAAAATCAATATTATAGTATTGGGCTTGATTCCAATAGTTTGTGGCGCTGTAGATTTCTCAAAGTATCCAGTAAGCTATGTAGATTTCTCAAGGTATCCAGTAGGCTAAACGCGTTTCGGGGACTGCAATTCCCCTTCCTCAGTAGCTACATAGCTTACTGGATACTTTGAGAAATCTACAGCGCCACAAACTATTGGAATCAAGCCCAATACTATAATATTGATTTTTATCATCCAGCATAAAGGAATGAAGTGGATATATGATACAAAGAAATAGTTAATAATTAACTACAACCAACGGACTATTACCATTATTATTACTATTACTATTCCGGCAGCTCCAGCGCGCCAAATATCTCCACGTGGGACGCCACGTGGGGACGCCGCTGGAAACAAGAAAAAGGCGCGCATAGGTAGAAGCACACTGTTTGCCCCTGCAAACGCGGAGACGCCGCAGCTACTGAGAAGCCGACCAGCCAGTTACCTCTGCGAACATCCACACAGGGAGACATCGCACGCACCGCAGCAAGACATCGTACCTACCTAGAAGCACCGTACAGCAGAAAAGGGTAAAGTACCAATCTATTAACCTATCACCATATACCCATCTGCAACAAGCCTTATATTATAATATACCATATATGACCACTCATTCAAACTATATGGGCAAATATCTCCTATAAGAATTGGGCACCCCTTGTGCCAACCAGATCATTCAAGGAAGATATTCCCACGTGACATTGACTATTCTAGGAATAGATTTCTATGTGGCATCCAATTTTTTACTTTTTTATATATTTCTCCTTTTTTCTTTTCTTTTTAACCTTTTTTTAGTTTATATTTATCGATGTGGACTTAATATATATTGTTGTGTACCTGTTTTTGTACTGCGCTACACACACATTACAATATAATCACAGCAAAACTAAAGCTATTTATTTATCTTCTTTTATTTTTTAAAACATAATCACAACTGATATCCATGATCTCCTAAATAAGAGTGTGCTCAACCTCATTTTCCACTTTGAATTTTTACTTGCCAAGACCTTGTGGATAAGGTCCAATAGTTGAAGCACCTCGTTTCTAATACTTTTGGAATAGTGAGCCACTCATATATTTCCATAATTGTTATTTTCTAATTATTGCTCCCACAGTTGATTTCTTCACACCAAGCTGCTTGCCTATTGCAGATTCAGTTTTCCCAGCCTGGTGCAGGTCTACAATTTTGTTTCTGGTATCCATCGACTGCTCTTTGGTCTTCACCATAGTGGAGTTTGGAGTGGGACTGTTTGAGGTTGTGGACAGGTGTCTTTTATACTGATAACAAGTTCAAACAGGTGCCATTACTACAGGTAATGAGTGGAGGACAGAGGAGCCTCCTAAAGAAGTTACAGGTCTGTGAGAGCCAGAAATCTTGCTTGTTTGTAGGTGACCAAATACTTATTTTCCACCATAATTTGCAAATAAATTCTTTAAAAATCAGACAATGTGATTTTCTGGATTTGTTTTCTCATTTTGTCTCTCATAGTTGAGGTCTACCTATGATGTCAATTACAGGCCTCTCTCATCTTTCTTAAGTGGGAGCACTTGCACAATTGGTGGCTGACTAAATACTTTTTTTCCCCACTGTATTCTGCTAGATTCTGTTCCTGCATGTGCCATGCTCTCTGATTCGATCTGCTTCACAGCCCCTCCCCTCTGCTATGAGTGACAGCTGTAGCATCCAACTAGGAGACCACTACAGCTGTCTCGCAAGGAAGTGAAAAGGAGCTGCACTTCACTTGTGATTCAACATTTCCTGGGTAGTCATGAGCGAACCCGTGGAAGTTCGGGTTCGCCGGGTTCGGCCGAACTTCAGGTCAGAGTTCGGGTTCGGGACCTGAACTTGACTCGAACTTTATCCCGGACCCTTAAAGTCAATAAGGATCCGAACTTGACTTTATTATTTTCCGTTATAACATGGCTATAAAGGAAAAAAATAGCATTCTTAAGACAGAATGCTAAATAAAATGTCCATTGAGGAGTTAGTGGATGAAGTTAGTGGATGGAAGTGGATGAGGTGAGTTTTTTATTATTATTTTAACCCCTCAAAGGACATTTTATTTAGCATTCTGTCATAAGAATGCTATTATTTTCCGTTATTACCATGTTATAATGGAAAATAATAAAATCACCCGAACACTGAACTCGAACCCGAACTTCAGTGAAAAAGTCCGGATTCGGGTCCAGGTACCCGAACTCGCAAAGTTTGGTACGAACCCGAACTTTACAGTTCGGGTTCGCTCAACCCTATTCCTGGGTACATGCAAGAACAAAATCTTCTGGCAGAATTCAATTTCATATTCATACTACCCCATGATAATAAAAGCTCAACAAAATGTATATTTGCCCTGTTGTCCCCAGCCCCTACCCAATGCTGTCAGCAGTTTGAAAGCTCAATTTCACAAGTACATTTATTTGGTAAGTAGATTGCCTTATAGTTAATTTTGTATGGTCCAGAATTTTCACGGTAAGCATCATTTGGGCAGTATATCATATATTTAATAACTACTTGATGCCTAAATCTCTGAGCCAGCAATATTTTTATGACTCCTTATAGAACTGATTATTACCATTACCAGACATATACCATTAAATTACAGATTACTTCATTGCTTTCATTGATTTTGGACATAATCCTGGGCTAGAGAACCTTTTACTACAATAAGCCTTTCTCCAAGTCCTTTGATTTACATTTTTCATATAGTTGTCAAGGTCCATTGTTGCCTTTTTACTTCTGTATTTCCATTTACGTGGACAAGTAGGAAGAATCTTAGCAACCTTTATTAATCTAGGTCAAAGCCTTTGCTTGCAGGGCACATTCAATATCCTTCTTTTTCTATTTACGTATTGAATCTTTTCCATCTCTACACCTTCCAAACGAATGATGAATTTCTATTGATCTAAAAATATCCACTACTCATATCCACCATCTCACACAGGAGAAACGTACTGACAAATACATTCGCTTTTATGTTGAAGAGTTTGGCTCAGAACATCACAGTTTGGTAGAGGCACTTTTTTTTTTGCAATGTAAGTGTTCCGGTATCATATTGTCACTTGAAAGCAGTTTTTTTAATTCTCATTTTAAGTTTTAAATATTAAAAATACATTTTAAAAATGCTGCTACAAACAGAATTAATCAATAATGTGAATGTAAGGACTACAATGGTACAGGTCTAGTGATGTAACTTATAGCTTGAAGTAGAACAAGTAACATAGTAAGTATGTTAACATAGCAAAACGTGCGTAGAAAACAAAAGCCAGGTGGATGTAAGCATTAGGATAATTTTGACTGCTTAGATTATTAAATGTTTTGTGGCATACATCTGGCACAGATTCTGTTGAACACCATGGTGCGGCAGAATGTGCAGCTTCTTCCTCGCTCATGCCAGGTCTAAAAAGTGGATGTGGCGTGGCCGGGGACGCGCTGGCAGACCCGTCTCATTCATCATTTTCTACGCCTGGTTTAGGCATAGAAAATGGTCTAAATATAATACAGCAAGTAAGCTGGCTTACATCTAGAGTTGGCACTGGATGCTAGTGCCTCTACATAACTTCGGCGATCCACCACTAGCTATAGGGCCTAAATGTGCCCCTAAGTCTATAAGTTCAGAGGCTACTCCAAAGAAGATCTAAATGTTACCCAAGGCCTTCAGAATTTTTGAAAGATGTGATGGGCATGAGTTTCATAGTGTGATAGTTCAGTTATCAGCTTGGGCTAAGAGAATGGGTGGTGCTTGGTTCCAACTATGAGGAATTAGAAGTTTTGCAGCCAGATAATTTTAGAATTGTATTAACAGTATATTAGTTGAGTTGATAGAGATGTACCGGAACCTCAGACTATTACTCTATGTCGTAACTGGTTACTTACAAAGAAGATAGAGCAGTCATTTTACAGTATACTTTATTACTGATATTACTAATGATACATTACTGTATACTCTGAAGACATCTCTGATGATATCATGGATGATATCATCATCATATGAATTGCCACAGAAGTTGTGGGGGCTGGCTGGGTTCTGGTGCCAAAGGAAAATCTATGAATGACAATGTGGGATCTGTATGTGGCTAGGAACTGTGGCAGGCATGGTGGTGGCAGGTGAGGCTGAGGCAATGATGGGGCATTTGTACCTGGCACTGTTAAGGGTAGAAACACTGAGGCAATGAGAAAGAAAAATCTGCTGCTTCAGTTTTTACTGCCACATGTAGATAAATGAAATTCCCCAAACTCATATGCACTTTTCTAGTTCCTGAATTCAGAACCACAATGGGGTGTGCAAAGGAGCACCACATCTGAACATCTGCTAGCTTTGGTTAATGATCCATCCGGGCTAGTGTCATTTCAATGTCTTGTTGGGCACATCCTATATATCCACAACTAAGCCTACCACTGGGCACAGCCCCAAAGAGATACCACTACAACCTACAGAAAGAGCTGTGTAATGCCCCAAAGAAAAACAACTCAATTCAATAGCAAATTATTAAATCTTTATTAAATACTAAAATTACACCACTAAAATGGAGGAGTCCATATACATAGGAGACAAAAAATAAAAGGCAATAAGCCCCACTTTATGGGGGGACTATACACCTGCGTCTAAGCCCAAAATAAATCACATAAGCCGGAAAACGTACAATGGGCCTATAAAATTGTTAACAGGCCACACCAAAGAAATGCCATAACAAAGAATATTGTCCCCAAAGCTCTTATATAAAATTGCAAAAAGGTAACCACACAGATTTACCAAAAAAATAGAGCTCAAAAGAAAGGGGCACAAATGATCATGGCAGTACGTTACCAGCTGTAGCAGAATAATCACAGAGGCGTCGCAGGTGTAGTCCCCCGTTCACCCGACGCGTTGCGCCGGTATGGCTTCGTCAGGGGTGACAAAGAAATTCTATGTGGAGAAGCAGGTTTGCTACTTTGACCCATACTACATGTTGCACGACACATGTTGCAGTGCAATTGTGCCCCACACGTCGTCGTGGTAGCCATACCCTTATACTAGAATGCCAGAAACAAGTTGTTCTGTAGTCATAATCTGACATGTCTAAATTTGTATTTTAATGAAGTTTCTACTTTTCTTATTCTACTGGACTAAGAAATAGGATTACCTTGGCTATACATGTCTGGAAAGTATCTGCAGAGGCATACGTCTGTATACTTATATTTAGATGTGGCCCCCACCGGAAAAGCTAAGCAAAGAGATAAAAAACCAATTAGCACAGCCCCTTACTATGGTTACTATGAGGGATACCCTTATTAGGGTGGGTACCACCAGAGACATAGCAGTTGTACCTGTCAGGGCCACTATCCTTAATGTCACATGGTAGGGACCCTGTTACACATTTTGTATTGGGACCCAGGAGCTCTGAGCCGCACTGTACTTATTAATCCTATTCGGTGACTGTGGGACTTGATAGGAACAGCCTTTGATGCTCTTACTTCTGCTTTTACGTTTGGTTCTGCGTTGATTTTTGTTCTTTTTTTACTTTTACTTTCTGACCCGATTTCACAGTTTTCCTTGCATTTTGCTAATCCTATGATTGCTATTACTATGATCCTGTGGTGTTCAGGTATGACATTGCTGAATATAGCTTTACCATTGCTGAGCCTAAACCCAGCCAACCGATACTTGATACAGAACTGGATAAAAGTGTCTCTCCCTGAACCAGATCTATCATCCGGCCTGAGCCCCTGTGGTAAATCTGGTTCAGGTCTAGACAGCCTAAGCTTACACCATCTACAGGATTAGTAAATCTGGGCCACAGTGATACTTGTGTGCCCCCTATCATGCCCATACACTTGAGAACAATGACGGAAAGGGGACGATTATCTTATATTTTTGTAATGTGCAGAACACCAAAAATGCATGTGTATGGAGGGGTTGAGGGGAATCGCTGTCCATTGCTATCGTTTGTATGAGCACCTTTAAGAGCCCTTTGCCAAGAATCCCAAAGATAATTTCTAACAAACGTTCATAGGAATGCTCGTTAGAAGTTATCTGGCAGTGTAAATGTACCGCCAAATAGCCAGTGAATGAGTGAAAATCTCATTCATCAAGTAATTTGATCATTTGTGCACACACAAAGATTGTGCTGTGCAATCTCAATCTGCTGCTAGCAAATGAGTCAGTATGGGGAAGAGCAATAGCATTAGTGATTTTCCTCCCCATATTGTGGAGGAGATCGCTGCATTTAAATGCAGCTCCCTCCTCCGTTGAGGAGCAGGCTGTTGTTGGGAAGGACCTTTAGTCTCAGTGCCAGAGACAATGGGACAAATTTACAAAGACAGACAATTGCACAACGGTCTTTGTTTCCTCTCGTGCAGCCGGAGGATTATGCCTAATTCACACGTCAGTGTTCGGTCAGTGATTTCCATCAGTGATTTTGAACCAAAACCAGGTGCAGCTCTAAACACAGAACAGGTGCAGATCTTTCCCTTATACCTTATGTCTGTATAGATCCATTCCTGGCTTTGGCTCACAATCACTGATGGAAATCACTGACCAAAACACTGACGTGTGAATGAGGCATTATACTAATTTATGACGAGCTGCACTAAATTTGGCATCGCTTTAAGCCAACATGTCCCCTTGATTCCAGGTGTACATGTTACTAAACAGTAAAGAAGACCTGAAACTATTTTTAACTAAAATAGTCCCAATTCCCTTGATAAATGACCCCCAATATCTTATTTCATCATTTTGCACAATAATTTTATTTGTTTTTGTGTGACAGAATAAAAGTAATTAAAAAATAAAAGTAATTAAAAAAATATATCATTTGAGATCTGAATAAGCTGCACTAAAAAAACAAAGAGTGAACTTTATCAACACTGGTGCCAAGGAAAACTGACTTATTTACTTTTAGCAACCAATCGGATTGATCCTTTCACTCTCCAAAGGAGCTCAGAAAAATGAAAGGTGGAATCCGATTGGTTGCTATGGACAGCTAAGCCTGTTTTTATTTTCACCAGTTTTGATGAATCTCCTCATTATTAGAGATGAGCGAGTAGTGAAATATTCGAAAGTTCGAAATTCGATTCGAATAGACCGCGAAATTCGACTATTCGACCGAATATCAAATCCCATTAAAGTCTATGGGGAAAAAATGCTCGCCACTTGGAAATCTCAATTCGACCACTTGGAGGTCACCAAGTCCACCCTGAAACCTCAGAAAAGGATGCCAACACTGCTGGAATGCAACTGGGACAGCAGGGGAAGCATGTCTGGGTGCATATAACGCGCCCAAGTCGCACTATTACGCCACTATCACAGCCTCTCAACAATACACTCCAAAGACAATCTAACCTCTCTGTAAAGTGAGACCATACAAGGAAACCTTCTTTCCTCAACATTGCCATGGACCCCAAGCCAAACTAGACAAAAAGAAGATAAAATTCTGCACCCCTTAAAATCACGTTGCCTATGACAACCACAGATGGCATAGGCAAGGGGGAAATCAAATAGACCCCACCCCTAATTGTCATTGTGTGTGTGTGTGAGATGTGGTCAGACATGTCTTCTTTAAAATGTAAAAACAACTCAAACACATGCAGAAGCCTTAAAATGCCCAAATTGTTGGCGCTTGAGATGTCAGTGACCCGACCTGGCCCAGTGTCATGTCTAGCAGGTAAAGCAGTGGGGATGTTGAGGGATGCGTAGGACCGCAAAAGGCAGGAAGAGGCCGTGGGCTGGCCAGAGGCTCATGGAAAATTTTGTGGAGGCCCAAGCGGTGAGACGTCTTAAAAATTGTGTGGAGGCTAAAGAGGTGAAACCTCTTAAACATTTTGTGGAGGCCCAAGAGGTGAGACCTCTTAAAAATTATGTGGAGGCCCAAGAGGTGTGACCTGCTAAAAATTATGTGGAGGCCCAAGAGGTGAGACCTCTTAAAAATTATGTGGAGGCCCAAGAGGTGTGACCTGTTAAAAATTATGTGGAGGCCCAAGAGGTGAGACCTGTTAAACATTTTGTGGAGGCCCAAGAGGTGAGACCTGTTAAACATTTTGTGGAGACCCAAGAGGTGAGACCTGTTAAACATTTTGTGGAGGCCCAAGAGGTGAGACGTATTAAAAATTATGTGGAGGCCCAAAAGGTGACACCTCTTAAACATTTTGTGGAGGCCCAAGAGGTGAGACCTCTTAAAAATTATGTGGAGGCCCAAGAGGTGTGACCTGCTAAAAATTATGTGGAGGCCCAAGAGGTGAGACCTCTTAAAAATTATGTGGAGGCCCAAGAGGTGTGACCTGTTAAAAATTATGTGGAGGCCCAAGAGGTGAGACCTGTTAAACATTTTGTGGAGGCCCAAGAGGTGAGACCTGTTAAACATTTTGTGGAGACCCAAGAGGTGAGACCTGTTAAACATTTTGTGGAGGCCCAAGAGGTGAGACGTATTAAAAATTATGTGGAGGCCCAAAAGGTGACACCTCTTAAACATTTTGTGGAGGCCCAAGAGGTGAGACCTCTTAAAAATTATGTGGAGGCCCAAGAGGTGAGACCTCTTAAAAATTTTGTGGAGGCCCAAGAGGTGACACCTCTTAAAAATTATGTGGAGGCCCAAGAGGTGAGACCTGTTAAAAATTATGTGGAGGCCCAAGAGGTGAGACCTCTTAAACATTTTGTGGAGGCCCAAGAGGTGAGACCTCTTAAAAATTATGTGGAGGCCCAAGAGGTGACACCTCTTAAACATTTTGTGTAGGCCCAAGAGGTGAGACCTCTTAAAAATTATGTGGAGGCCCAAGAGGTGAGACGTATTAAAAATTATGTGGAGGCCCAAGAGGTGAGACGTGTTAAAAATTATGTGGAGGCCCAAGAGGTGAGACGTGTTAAAAATTATGTGGAGGCCCAAGAGGTGAGACCTGTTAAACATTTTGTGGAGGCCCAAGAGGTGAGACCTGTTAAACATTTTGTGGAGGCCCAAGAGGTGAGACCTGTTAAACATTTTGTGGAGGCCCAAGAGGTGAGACCTGTTAAACATTTTGTGGAGGCCCAAGAGGTGAGACCTGTTAAACATTTTGTGGAGGCCCAAGAGGTGACACCTCTTAAACATTTTGTGGAGGCCCAAGAGGTGAGACGTGTTAAAATTATGTGGAGGCCCAAGAGGTGAGACGTGTTAAAAATTATGTGGAGGCCCAAGAGGTGAGACGTGTTAAAAATTATGTGGAGGCCCAAGAGGTGAGACGTGTTAAAAATTATGTGGAGGCCCAAGAGGTGAGACGTGTTAAAAATTATGTGGAGGCCCAAGAGGTGAGACCTGTTAAACATTTTGTGGAGGCCCAAGAGGTGAGACCTGTTAAACATTTTGTGGAGGCCCAAGAGGTGAGACCTGTTAAACATTTTGTGGAGGCCCAAGAGGTGAGACCTGTTAAACATTTTGTGGAGGCCCAAGAGGTGAGACCTGTTAAACATTTTGTGGAGGCCCAAGAGGTGAGACCTCTTAAAAATTATGTGGAGGCCCAAGAGGTGAGACCTCTTAAAAATTATGTGGAGGCCCAAGAGGTGACACCTCTTAAACATTTTGTGCAGGCCCAAGAGGTGAGACCTCTTAAAAATTATGTGGAGGCCCAAGAGGTGAGACCTCTTAAACATTTTGTGCAGGCCCAAGAGGTGAGACCTCTTAAAATTATGTGGAGGCCCAAGAGGTTGAGACCTCTTAAACATTTTGTGCAGGCCCAAGAGGTGAGACGTATTAAAAATTATGTGGAGGCCCAAGAGGAGAGACGTGTTAAAAATTATGTGGAGGCCCAAGAGGTGAGACGTGTTAAAAATTATGTGGAGGCCCAAGAGGTGAGACGTGTTAAAAATTATGTGGAGGCCCAAGAGGTGAGACGTGTTAAAAATTATGTGGAGGCCCAAGAGGTGAGACGTGTTAAAAATTATGTGGAGGCCCAAGAGGTGAGACGTGTTAAAAATTATGTGGAGGCCCAAGAGGTGAGACCTGTTAAACATTTTGTGGAGGCCCAAGAGGTGAGACCTGTTAAACATTTTGTGGAGGCCCAAGAGGTGAGACCTGTTAAACATTTTGTGGAGGCCCAAGAGGTGAGACCTCTTAAAAATTATGTGGAGGCCCAAGAGGTGAGACCTCTTAAACATTTTGTGCAGGCCCAAGAGGTGAGACCTCTTAAAAATTATGTGGAGGCCCAAGAGGTGAGACCTCTTAAACATTTTGTGGAGGCCCAAGAGGTGAGACCTCTTAAAAATTATGTGGAGGCCCAAGAGGTGAGACCTCTTAAACATTTTGTGCAGGCCCAAGAGGTGAGACCTCTTAAAAATTATGTGGAGGGAGGCCCAAGAGGTGAGACCTCTTAAAAATTATGTGGAGGCCCAAGAGGTGAGACCTGTTAAAAATTATGTGGAGGCCCAAGAGGTGAGACCTGTTAAACATTTTGTGGAGGCCCAAGAGGTGAGACCTGTTAAACATTTTGTGGAGGCCCAAGAGGTGAGACCTGTTAAACATTTTGTGGAGGCCCAAGAGGTGAGACCTGTTAAACATTTTGTGGAGGCCCAAGAGGTGAGACCTCTTAAAAATTATGTGGAGGCCCAAGAGGTGACACCTCTTAAACATTTTGTGGAGGCCCAAGAGGTGAGCCATAAATATATAAATTTTTCTTATTTACGGAGCAATTCTACGGCGGTTAAGGAGGAGGAGGTGGAGGAGGAAATGGCACTTCATACAGATGTCACTTCACTTTTGGCTGCTTTCCACTGTTGGAGAAGCAAAGTCCGGGTCAATCCACTTGCTGTTCATTTTGATTAGCGTCAGCCTGTCGGCACTGTCGGTTGACAGGCGGCTGCGCTTATCGGTTATAATGCCCCGGCTGCGCTGAACACCCTTTCTGATAGCACGCTGGCGGCAGGGCAGGCAAGCACCTCCAAGGCGTACAGGGACAGTTCCAGCCACGTGTCCAACTTGGAGACCCAGTAAGTGTAGGACGCCGAGGGATCGGGGAGGACAGGGTTACGGTCTGCCAGGTACTCCCGCAACATCCGCCGATACTTGTCCCTCCTGCTGATAGCGGGCCCCGCAGTGATGGAAGTTGCACGAGGGGGTGCCATGAACGTGTCCCACACCTTGGAGAGTGTTCCCCTGGTGGCTGTGGGCCTGATAGATGTTGTGGGACTCTGGGAGACCCTCTCCTCTCTGCCGCCAGCGATGGTGGGTGGGAAAATCTCCATCATGTTCTGCACGAGTTCCCTCTGGTATTCCAGCAATCGATTTGTCCTCTCCTCTACCGGAATAGAAGAGGAGACGTTATCTTTATACCGGGGGTCCAGGAGTGCGAAGACCCAGTACAGTTTGTTCTCCACTATCCGGACAACACGTGTGTCCCGGGAAAAGCAGCCCAGCATGAAGTCAGCCATGTGTGCCAGACTCTGAATAGGCATGACCTCACTGCCCCACCAGAAGGATCACTTGCCATTTCCTCCTCTTCCTCTTCCGCCTCCTCTCCGCCCCATCCGCGCTGAACCAATGGGACGCACACAGCCTGACTGCTACCCTCGCCGCCAGCATCCTCCTCCTCTTCCACAGCCACCTCCACGTCGTCCTCCTCCTCCTCATCCTCATCCTCCTGCAACTGCCACCGTGAAGCAGACAAAAGTGTGGTCTGACTGTGTAGCTCCGTTGCGTCTCCTCCTACCCCCGTCTCCTCTGCGTGCAATGCGTTCTCCCTTATTGCGATGAGGGATTCTTTAAGGACGCATAGGAGCGGGATGGTTACGCTCACTATAGCATCCTCGCTGCTGACCTTCTTGGTGGACTCCTCAAAGATACGCAGTACATCGCATATGTCTGCCATCCATGCAGGGCTGTGGAGTCGGAGTCGTGGAGTCGGAGTCGGTCACCATTTTGGTGGAGTCGGAGTCGGTATAAAATGGACCGACTCCGACTCCTAAAATATATAATGAATTTAGTTCAGTGCTGAATATATTTTTATAAGAATTTGTGAAATGATGAAATGTCCTATAAATGTCTGTTCTATTCCTGATCTAAGGATTTAGGCTTTTATTTGAGATGACTGTGTACTGCCCTTTATGTCCAGTGCATGTTCTCTCTGCTTTATGTTTCCTCTGAGCTCATGTGTGGAGAGGTTAGCTGCTCTCATGGCTTCTATCTGCTGATGTAAAACACCTAGAGCCTTATGTATGAAAACTGTCTAGGTGTAGAAGTTTCTTTGTTGTCCATAGCAACCAATCAGAGCTCCCCTTTCATTTCATATAGTGCTCTGGAGAAATGAAAGGGGAGCTCTGATTGGTTGCTATGGGCAACAAAAAAGTTTAGACCTAGACAGTTTTCATACATCAGGCCCAGAGGCGTAGCTACTGGGGGGGGGTCAGGGGAGGCGATGCTCCGGGCCCAATACTTCTGGGGGGCCCAGCAGGGATGGCCTTAGTACAATCAGGCGAATACAAGTGAGCGCTTCCATTATGGAGTCTGATGGGGGCACATTAAGCCGATCTGAGGTCTGATGGGGGCACATTCTGCTGATCTGAGGTCTGATGGGGGTACATTCTGCTGATCTGAGGTCTGATGGGGGTACATTCTGCTGATCTGAGGTCTGATGGGGGCACATTACGCTGATCTGAGGTCTGATGGGGCACATTCTGCTGATCTGAGGTCTGATGGGGGCACATTCTGCTGATCTGAGGTCTGATGGGGGCACATTCTGCTGATCTGAGGTCTGATGGGGGCACATTCTGCTGATCTGAGGTCTGATGGGGGCACATTAGCCGATCTGAGGTCTGATGGGGGCACATTAAGCCGATCTGAGGTCTGATGGGGGCACATTAAGCCGATCTGAGGTCTGATGGGGGCACAATACGCTGATCTGAGGTCTGATGGGGGCACATTAAGCCTATCTGAGGTCTGATGGGGGCAGATTAAGCCGATCTGAGGTCTGATGGGGGAACATTCTGCTGATCTGAGGTCTGATGGGGGCACATTCTATTGATCTGAGGTCTGATGGGGGTACATTCTGCTGATCTGAGGTCTGATGGGGGCACATTCAGCTGATCTGAGGTCTGATGGGGGCACATTCTGCTGATCTGAGGTCTGATGGGGGCACATTCTGCTGATCTGAGGTCTGATGGGGGCACAATACACTAATCTGAGGTCTGATGGGCGCACATTCTGCTGATCTGAGGTCTGATGGGGGCACATTCTGCTGATCTGAGGTCTGATGGGGGCACAGTACGCTGATCTGAGGTCTGATGGGGGCACATTAAGCCGATCTGAGGTCTGATGGGGGCTCATTAAGCCGATCTGTGGTCTGATGGGGGCAAGGGACTGTTAGTTTAGTGATGTAAAAGCTGGGGACAGATTTCCTTTAACATAGGAGTCCCCTTGTTTTTTACTCCTATATTTTACTGCATTATGTGGTAGAGTATTTAGAGTAGGGTATGTAGAAAGTCTATTGTACTGTACTTAACAGCATAGATGATCTAGCCAGGGGCGTAGCTAAAGGCTCATGGGCCCTGGTGCAAGAGTTCAGCTTGGGCCCCCTTTCCCTCAGTGCTCTGTGTGTCTTCTTATGTGGTCCAAGGGTCTTTGGGCCCCCTCAGGCTCCTGGGCCCGGTAGCGACTGCTACCTCTGCACCCCCTATAGCTACGCCCCTGGATCTAGCAGTTTATATAGTCATCTTGCTAATACAGTATTATAACCACAACTAGTAGTATGTGCCTGTGAAGTTGGAAACGTGCGTTTGGGAAGCCAATAAGTGGGGGGCCCACTCAAGTATGTTTCGCCCCCCCATGTGCTGAACCTCTAGCTACACCTCTGATCAGGCCCTTAGTGAGCTGTACCCAGAGAAGCCTGATAGATTACAAACTGTTTTTGTCATGACTTATCTGTACTATTGATTTTATGCAAATTTGTTTAAAGTTATCACTTAAACATGCTCCATGTATGAGGGAGTAGGAGTCGGAGTCGGAGTCGGGCTGAGGGGAAATTGAGGAGTCGGAGTCGGAGTTGGAGTCGGGGCTTTGGCTTACCGACTCCACAGCCCTGCATCCATGGCCACTCGTGGTTGGCAAACTGAGGGAGCTGAGTTGGAGGCACGCGTGGATTCATAATCTGGTACTCCATCAATGCTCTCTGCTGCTCACACACCCTGGCCAACATGGAATAGGTGTAATTCCAGTGAGTCGGCAGGTCGCACAACAGCCGATGTTGAGGCAAATGGAGGCGTTGCTGGAGTTTTTTTAAGCTAGCAGCAGCTACAGTTGACTTCCGAAAGTGAGCGCACAAGCGCCGCACTTTCACCAGTAGCTCTGCCAGGTTGGGGTAAGTCTTTAGAAATTTTTGGACTACCAGATTAAAAACGTGGGCCAGGCATGGTACGTGATTGAGTTCGGCAAGCTCCAGAGCCGCCACCAGGTTACGGCCATTATCGCACACGACCATGCCTGGTCCTAGCTGCAGCGGCGACAGCCACATCTCCGTCTGCTGCAATATGGCGTCCCTCACCTCTGGGGCGCTGTGCTTCCTGTCGCCCAAGCTGATGAGCTTAAGCACCGCCTGCTGACGTCTCCCCGCGCCAGTGCTGCAACGCTTCCAGCTAGCGGCTGAGGGCGATGTTAAGGCAGAGGAGGAGGAGGAGGAAGAGGAGGGGGGTGTATCAGAACCCATGCTGGCAATCTTGGGCGGGGGTGGTAGGTAGGCCGTCTCTGTTTGCGACCCCGTCCCCGCTTCCACAACATTCACCCAGTGTGCCGTCAAAGAAATGTATCGTCCCTGGCCGCAAGCGCTTGTCCACGAGTCGGTGGTCAAGTGGACCTTTGCGCTGACTGCGTACCTCAGGGCCCGCCTGATGTTACACGACACGTGCTGGTGCCTATAAGGCCTATATATTGTATATTTCAAGGTACACAGCCGTGTACTAAGTGATCAGACGGTGTGTATGAACACCAGGTATGAGAAATTACTTTGCAAGAGAACGCACAGTACAGTTGCCAATTATAAGGCCTATATATTGTATATTTCAAGGTACACAGCCGTGTACTAAGTGATCAGACGGTGTGTATGAACACCAGGTTTGAGAAATTACTTTGCAAGAGAACGCACAGTACAGTTGCCAATTATAAGGCCTATATATTGTATAATTCAAGGTACACAGCCGTGTACTAAGTGATCAGACGGTGTGTATGAACACCAGGTTTGAGAAATTACTTTGCAAGAGAACGCACAGTACAGTTGCCAATTATAAGGCCTATATATTGTATATTTCAAGGTACACAGCCGTGTACTAAGTGATCAGACGGTGTGTATGAACACCAGGTATGAGAAATTACTTTGCAAGAGAACGCACAGTACAGTTGCCAATTATAAGGCCTATATATTGTATATTTCAAGGTACACAGCCGTGTACTAAGTGATCAGACGGTGTGTATGAACACCAGGTTTGAGAAATTACTTTGCAAGAGAACGCACAGTACAGTTGCCAATTATAAGGCCTATATATTGTATATTTCAAGGTACACAGCCGTGTACTAAGTGATCAGACGGTGTGTATGAACACCAGGTTTGAGAAATTACTTTGCAAGAGAACGCACAGTACAGTTGCCAATTATAAGGCCTATATATTGTATATTTCAAGGTACACAGCCGTGTACTAAGTGATCAGACGGTGTGTATGAACACCAGGTATGAGAAATTACTTTGCAAGAGAACGCACAGTACAGTTGCCAATTATAAGGCCTATATATTGTATATTTCAAGGTACACAGCCGTGTACTAACTGATCAGACGGTGTGTATGAACACCAGGTTTGAGAAATTACTTTGCAAGAGAACGCACAGTACAGTTGCCAATTATAAGGCCTATATATTGTATATTTCAAGGTACACAGCCGTGTACTAAGTGATCAGATGGTGTGTATGAACACCAGGTTTGAGAAATTACTTTGCAAGAGAACGCACAGTACAGTTGCCAATTATAAGGCCTATATATTGTATATTTCAAGGTACACAGCCGTGTACTAAGTGATCAGACGGTGTGTATGAACACCAGGTTTGAGAAATTACTTTGCAAGAGAACGCACAGTACAGTTGCCAATTATAAGGCCTATATATTGTATATTTCAAGGTACACAGCCGTGTACTAAGTGATCAGACGGTGTGTATGAACACCAGGTTTGAGAAATTACTTTGCAAGAGAACGCACAGTACAGTTGCCAATTGAAAGGCCTATATATTGTATATTTCAAGGTACACAGCCGTGTACTAAGTGATCAGACGGTGTGTATGAACACCAGGTATGAGAAATTACTTTGCAAGAGAACGCACAGTACAGTTGCCAATTATAATGCCTATATATTGTATATTTCAAGGTACACAGCCGTGTACTAACTGATCAGACGGTGTGTATGAACACCAGGTTTGAGAAATTACTTTGCAAGAGAACGCACAGTACAGTTGCCAATTATAAGGCCTATATATTGTATATTTCAAGGTACACAGCCGTGTACTAAGTGATCAGACGGTGTGTATGAACACCAGGTATGAGAAATTACTTTGCAAGAGAACGCACAGTACAGTTGCCAATTATAATACCTATATATTGTATATTTCAAGGTACACAGCCGTGTACTAAGTGATCAGACGGTGTGTATGAACACCAGGTTTGAGAAATTACTTTGCAAGAGAACGCACAGTACAGTTGCCAATTATAAGGCCTATATATTGTATATTTCAAGGTACACAGCCGTGTACTAAGTGATCAGACAGTGTGTATGAACACCAGGTTTGAGAAATTACTTTGCAAGAGAACGCACAGTACAGTTGCCAATTGAAAGGCCTATATATTGTATATTTCAAGGTACACAGCCGTGTACTAAGTGATCAGACGGTGTGTATGAACACCAGGTTTGAGAAATTACTTTGCAAGAGAACGCACAGTACAGTTGCCAATTGAAAGGCCTATATATTTTATATTTCAAGGTACACAGCCGTGTACTAAGTGATCAGACGATGTGTATGAACACCAGGTTTGAGAAATTACTTTGCAAGAGAACGCACAGTACAGTTGCCAATTGAAAGGCCTATATATTTTATATTTCAAGGTACACAGCAGTAGTGCCAAATATAGTTTGGTATGTAGCAGAGCACCTAATACACCACTAATGCCTCTCTCTGTCCCTACTCCAGCAGCTATCCCTGAATACGGCAGCCGTTCTCTGTAAAGTGTATCTTGTAGTAAAGCTATCACTGTACTGCACTATAGTAGCCCTGATAAGGGCTTTTAATCACGCTCCTGCCTGTCCAACAGCTAAAACCTGTCTCTCCCTTCTCCAGCCTCTGTCCCTGACTAAGTTCACGCAGCATATGCGAACGAGCAGGAAGAGCTGAGTTTTTAATATTCGAGGTCACATGGTTTTTCCAGCCAATGCATGTAGACGCCGTTTTCGCGCTGCCAGCGTGCTCAGCGTGCCTGTCATACCCCCCCTGCATGGTGATTGGTGGAAAAAGAGCGCCAGGGAAGGTGGGAGGGGAAACGAATTCTAAGTGCGCCATCGCCGTTATACTCGAAAGAAATCGAGCACGCCGAATATCGTAGTATTCGATCGAATACCAGCTCGATCGAACACTACTCGCTCATCTCTACTCATTATGTTTATTTCAGTGCAATATGTCAAAAGCTGCTTTTAAATCATGTTAACAATATACAGTGTAGATATTAGCATTTTGGAAGCACTGAAGGATTCCGAGCTTTTATTGCAGATGAATGTATGATCCTTAGAGCTGTGTATAGAGGTGAGGTGAAGGATACGTTCACTGTGATGGGGCTGCAGGAATATCTAGCTCTTCATACACTTACAGACTAGATTTAAGGAGTTTATAAAATATTATTTTAAATGCGTGTTATTTCCATATCAGTTACATCTAGCTTATGCAAATGCATTTTAGCGTTTGGTTTCTATTGTCCAGATTTTAATTAGCAGCCAAGAAATGAAAATGACCTTAGCTGCTCCATTCATTTTTCCAATGTGATACATACAGCCTCTTTGATTCAGATGCCGGGTAATTTTTAAACAGTTTATGCCAGGTTTTTGATCGAAAAACAGTTGTAAACTTTGGCACAAAGAGCATTTTGCCCCCCAAAAATTGTGATTTTTATTTTTTATTTTTCTTGCTCCTCGTGAAAAGTGGGCAGAGCTTAGTGAAAGGGGGAGGGGCCACACTTATAATTTATACCAGAAATCATGCATAAATTATATATATATATCGTAATTATATCTATTATATTTATGTTTCTGGTCAATGGACAGCAACGATGTGATACCTGCTAAGATGTATTAACACATTTGTCTGCATGTGAAATCCAGTTTTTAGTAAATGCATCCCATGGAGTTTGAGATTGCCCTTTAAAAATAAAATGTAAGGACTTATATTCCTCCTCTCTTTTGTATCTCTTCCTACATCTGGTTTAAAAGAAACTGCGTATATGAATTCAGCCTTAGACCTGATTCACACTTTGCAGTTTTTCAGCACATTAAGTATAAATGGGAGGCAGACATAGACAGGAGGCACCATTGTAAATGTCCTCACTGATGATCAATGCCAGTTCATTCAGTTTGTTGCACTCTACCAGTGATTGAAAGACAAAGGGATCATTAAAGGGATATTCCCATCTCGGACAACGGGGGCATATTGCTAGGATATGCCCTCATTGTCTGATAGGTGTGCACCTACACTGAGAACGGAGCCCCGAAAGTTATGGAGGGCGGACTGTACATGTGCAGCCACCCTCCATTCATTTCTATGGGGCCGCCGAAAATAGCCGAACGCTGGCTTGGCTATTTCTGCTGGCCCCATAGAAATGAATGGGAACGGTGGCCGTGCAAGTGCAGTGTGCTCCAATTCATTACTACGGGGAGAGCGCTTGGTAGTGGCCAGACCCTAGAAAACCCAG
Organism: Rhinella marina; assembly: GCA_900303285.1. NCBI lineage: Eukaryota > Metazoa > Chordata > Amphibia > Anura > Bufonidae > Rhinella > Rhinella marina. Next base: position 47,453 of record ONZH01018730.1, on the reverse strand, counting down.
GATCCTCCTGCCACCACCTTCCCGGCTCCGTTCTCAGTGTAGGACCCACACCTAACAATGGGGGCATATCCCCCATATCATTGCACCATAATTTCTGCCATAAAAATCTGAAAAACATAAGACAACTAAACGTTTGCTTACACTGTTAGGCAGGCAGTTTATAGATGCACCAGATTTATCATACTACCTTAGCCCCTGTTATGATTCTGACGCATTTAAAGATTCCCTGTGTAACTAATAGTAAATCTGGCCCATCGACTATGGTAAATAGAGAATATGTAGCAGCAAAATATATGTATTATGTCTTTATAGCACACCAGATGGTACCTTGACAAATTGATGTAGTAAATGACCCATACACTATCTATACATTATTAGTTTACTCAGCTGAATGAAGGTACTTAACAGGTACGATTAGCAAGAGCAAAGCGTGAGCACTAATGAGTGAAGTAGGTATTCCAGGTCTGAGTGAACACGGTCAGTATTGGTGTTTTGTAGTGTTGAGCGAACATGTTTGGCCGAATACACTATTCGGCCAAACATGGCGGTGCTTGGGTCCACGCGGTATTTGCGGCCATGCTTGAGTCCCCTCCCTGCACGCTAATTAGCCAATTAGCGTGCGGGGAGGTATGGCATTCAGTGTAATGCCAGTAGCCATGTTAGCTACTGGCATTACACTGATTGGCTGGCCGAGAACACGTCATTGGGTGCTATAAAGCATCCGGTGACATGTGACCCGGCCAGTGTTAGACAGGGAGAGCTGCAGCAAGGAGGGACAGAGAGTGTAGGGAGAGAAGCACGCTAGGCAGGGATAGAAAACGATCAGAAAAGACCCAAAAGCCCTTTTAAGGGCTATTATATCTGGCACATTCTTTTTTTTTTTATATTTGAGGACTTTGAAGGTGTTGAAAATAGCGCTAGGTGGCCTGCCATTAACACCACAAGCTCTGCTGCAGCAAGGAGGGACATACACTGTAGGGAGAGAAGCACGCTAGGCAGGGATAGAAATCGCTCAAAAAAGACCCAAAAGCTCTTGTAAGGGCTATTATATCTGTTACAAACCTTTATTTACTGATATTTGAGGTATTTAAAGATGGTGAAAATATCACTAGGTGGCCTGCCATTAAGGGCACATGTGCTGCTGCTGCTGCATGCTGTAGGATACTCTCTGTATACTATATACCTGACATACTTTGCTATAATTTCTGCTGTTAAGCCCGCAGTAATTATTTTGCGTCTTGATGTATAACATTTGCGTATTGATAGAATTTCTATAGGCAGGGTTACTATCATTGTTCAAACGTCCATTGGGAAATAGGTTTTTTTTTTTTTTTTTTTGGGTGACAAAAAAACCCCCAGGTGTGCCCTGTCAGTAACGCTAGGTGCACAGCGTATTACAACTGTTCAAAAGTGTTTGTAGCTGACATCCTTATTTAATACCGTTCATTTAGGCCGCAGTTCCTCATTTGCTTCAGCAGTTCAATTTTCCCACGGAGGGAATTAAACAATAGGGATAGTATTTGGGTAGGTAGAAAGATTGTCGCTGTTCCAAAAAGACCAAAGTCCATTGTGAAATATGTCTTTTTTAAATTTTTTTGGGTGGCAAAAAAACCCCAGGTGTGCTCTGCCAGTAATGCTAGGTGCACAGCGTATTACAACCGTTCAAAAGTCTCTGTAGCTGACATCCTTATTTAATACCGTTCATTTAGGCCACAGTTCCTCATTTGCTTCGGCAGTTCAATTTTCCCACGGAGGGAATTAAACAATAGGGATAGTATTTGGGTAGGTAGAAAGATTGTCCCTGTTCCAAAAAGACCAAAGTCCATTGTGAAATACGTCTTTTTAAAAAAATTTTGGGGTGGCAAAAAAACCCCAGGTGTGCTCTGCCAGTAACGCTAGGTGCACAGCGTATTACAACTGTTCAAAATTCTCTGTAGCTGACATCCGTATTTAATACCGCTCATTTAGGCCGCAGTTCTTCATTTGCTGCTGCAGTTCAATTTTCCCTAGGAGGGAATTAAACAATAGGGATAGTATTTGGGTAGGTAGAAAGATTGTCGCTGTTCCAAAAAGACCAAAATCCATTGTGAAATACGTCTTTTTTTAAAAAATTTTTAGGTGGCAAAAAAACCCCAGGTGTGCTCTGCCAGTAACGCTAGGTGCACAGCGTATTACAACCGTTCAAAAGTCTCTATAGCTGACATCCATATTTAATACCATTCATTTAGGCTGCAGTTTCTCATTTGCTGCTGCAGTTCAATTTTCCCTAGCAGGGAATTAAACAATAGGGATAGTATTTGGGTAGGTAGAAAGATTGTCGCTGTTCCAAAAAGACCAAAGTCCATTGTGAAATACGTCTTTTTTTATTTTTTTGGGTGGCAAAAAAACCCCAGGTGTGCTCTGCCAGTAACGCTAGGTGCACAGCGTATTACAACCGTTCAAAAGTCTCTGTAGCTGACATCCGTATTTAATACCGCTCATTTAGGCTGCAGTTCCTCATTTGCTGCTGCAGTTCAATTTTCCCTAGGAGGGAATTAAACAATAGAGATAGTATCTGGCTAGGTAGAAAGATTGTCGCTGTTCCAAAAAGACCAAAGTCCATTGTGAAATACGTCTTTTTTAAAATTATTTGGGGTGGCAAAAAAAACCCAGGTGTGCTCTGCCAGTAACGCTAGGTGCACAGCGTATTACAACCGTTCAAAAGTCTCTGTAGCTGACATCCATATTTAATACCGTTCATTTAGGCCGCAGTTCCTCATTTGCTGCTGCAGTTAAATTTTCCCTAGGAGGGAATTAAACAATAGGGATAGTATTTGGGTAGGTAGAAAGATTGTCGCTGTTCCAAAAAGACCAAAGTCCATTGTGAAATACGTCTTTTTTTAATTTTTTTTGGGTGGCAAAAAAACCCCAGGTGTGCTCTGCCAGTAACGCTAGGTGCACAGCGTATTACAACCGTTCAAAAGTCTCTATAGCTGACATCCGTATTTAATACCATTCATTTAGGCTGCAGTTTCTCATTTGCTGCTGTAGTTCAATTTTCCCTAGCAGGGAATTAAACAATAGGGATAGTATTTGGGTAGGTAGAAAGATTGTCGCTGTTCCAAAAAGACCAAAGTCCATTGTGAAATACGTCTTTTTTTTATTTTTTTGGGTGGCAAAAAACCTCCAGGTGTGCTCTGCCAGTAACGCTAGGTGAACAGCGTATTACAACCGTTCAAAAGTCTCTGTAGCTGACATCCGTATTTAATACCATTCATTTAGGCTGCAGTTTCTCATTTGCTGCTGCAGTTCAATTTTCCCTAGGAGGGAATTAAACAATAGGGATAGTATTTGGGTAGGTAGAAAGATTGTCGCTGTTCCCAAAAGACCAAAGTCCATTGTGAAATACTTCTTTTTAACAAAATTTTGGGTGGCAAAAAAACCCCAGGTGTGCTCTGCCAGTAACGTTAGGTCCACAGCTTATTACAACCGTTCAAAAGTCTCTGTAGCTGACATCCGTATTTAATACTGTTCATTTAGGCCGCAGTTCCTCATTTGCTGCTGCTCTATAACGTTACCGCATTCAGAATATTGGACATTCGTTTAAATTTTTCTGATCATACAGTTAATAAAAATCTGCACTACTGTAGTTGTGACCAATTTGCATATATACTATACAATATGCGCAAGGCGAGCACTAGGGGACGGGGAAGTGGGCGTGCTGCTGATGGTGAACGCAGAGGCCATGGCTCTGGGCGCGGTGAAACTGTGCCTGCTGGCAGAGCCCAAGAAACAAAATCATCCAAAACTTCTAGCTTCATGTCACAGTTTGCAGGGCGGCGCAAGACGCAACTCTTGTCGCCACAGCAGTGCGAGCAGGTAGTCGGTTGGATTTCAGCTGATAATGCTTCCAGTCAGTTCAGCACCACCTCCTCTTCCACAAAGTCCAGTCTCAGCAGGCAAGAGTATCAGAAGCCAACCGCATCCTCACCCTGATCCTCCTTCCTCCCACCATGCAGAGTCTGGGCAAAGAAGAGATCCCACATTGGGATATTCCGAGGAGCTTTTTTCATCACTGTCCCTTGGCTTGGGCCTCTCGCCAAGGCCGCTTGAAGTGGGACATGAGGAGATATTGTGCCCTGATTCCAAACCTATTGAGCAAACACAGTCTGAAGACGATGACAGTGGGGAACGGATGAGACGCAGTTAAGTCAGGTTCTTGTTAGTTCACCATGTCAGGAGGAGGAGCAGAGTGAGGATGTGGAAGAGGAGGTGGAGGACAACGAAATAGCTGACCCAACCTGGGAAGGTGGCAAGCCGAGCGAGGACAGCAGTACAGAGGGGAAGGGATTCGCAGCAGCGCAACAGGCTGGAAGAGGTAGTGGGGTGGAAAAAGGGAGAAGGCAGGCCACGACAACCAGGCCCGCAACTGTTCACCAGAGCGGCCACTTGCGGCCAGCTTCCTTTCCAAGGGTTAGGTGTTCAGCAGTCTGGCGGTTTTTTGAGGAAAGTGCTGACGATAAACGGATTGTAATTTGTAACCTGTGACGTACCAAGATGAGCAGGGGCGTAAACACCAGCAACCTGACCACCACCAGCATGATCCGACACATGTCAGCAAAGCACCCTAAAAGGTGGGCTGAATGCCTGGGTCCACGATCTGTGTCTGCAGGTCACACCACTGCCTCCTCTTCCCCTCTGTTATGTGCTGTCCAAGACACAGGCCCAGATGCCTCCCGCCCTGCACCTGGACCTTCGCAGGAAACATCATCCAGCACGTCCACTTCAATGTCCCAGCGCAGCGTTCAAATGTCCTTACCGCAGGCATTTGAATGCATGCGCAAATACCCTGCCACCCACAGGCTGGGTGACAAACAGCACACCGCCGCAGAGCTGTGGCATGGCATAAGGGAACAGGCTGAGCTGTGGCTCTCACCAGTCAACCTACAGCCAGGCATGTTTGTATCCGATAAAGGCTGCAACTTGGTAGCGGCTTTGGAGCTGGCCAACCTCCCACATATACCATGCCTGGCACATGTATTCAAAGTAGTGGTTCAGCGGTTTCTGAAAACCTACCCCAATTTGTCTCAGCTACTGGTGAAGGTGCGTCGCCTGTGCGCCCATTTACGCAAGTCACCAACAGCTTCAGCCGGCCTGGCAACTCTGCAGCAGCGCTTGCGGTTGCCGGCTCACCGACTGCTGTGCGACCTGAGCACGCGATGGAATTCCACCTTACACATGTTGAGCAGGCTTTGTGAGCAGCAGAGAGCAGTAGTAGAATACCAGCTGCAACACGGTCGGCGCCTTTCTAGTCAGCTTCCGCTCTTCACAAGCGACGAGTGGGCATTGATGTCTGACCTCTGTGAGGTGTTACGCAACTTTGATGAATCTACACAGATGGTGAGTGGCTATAATGCTATTATCAGCGTAACCATCCCACTTCTGTGTCTACTAAAAAGCTCGCTGCTCACAATAAAGGCCGATGCTCTGCGTGTGGAGGTGGAAATGGGGGAAGACTCTACACAGGGTGATAGCCAGACCACCCTCGATTCTTCTTCTCAGCGCCAATTGGAGGAGGAAGAGATGGTTGCCATCGCTACACAAGGTAGGCATACCACGTTTACACCATCTCTTTGGCGTGGATGGGCTGAAGAGGAGGAAAAGGACAAGGAGGATATTGAGAGTCATGCTCCTGGTGGGGAGAGCGAAGCCTTGTCTGTTGGGACTCTGGCACACATGGCTGACTTCATGCTAGGCTGCCTTTCCCGTGACCCGTGCGTTATACGCATATTAGGCAACAGGGATCACTGGTTGTTCACCCTTCTCGACCCCCGCTACAAAGAGAACTTCCCATCTCTCATTCCTGTGGTGGAGAGGACAAGTAAAATGTTGCAATACCAGAAGGCCCTTGTCGAAAAATTGCTCTACAAATTTCCACTTGACAGTGCTGGCGGCAGAGTACGTAGATCCTTGGCCACCTGAGGAGGGGAGACGAGGGGAACAGGAGTTCCAACAAGGGCAACTGGCGCTCTACGCCTTGGAGGTGCTGGCCTGCCCTGCCGCCAGCGTTTTGTCTGAGTGGGTATTTAGTGCCGCTGGGGGCATAATTACTGATAAGCGCATCCGCCTGTCAACTGACAATGCTGACAGGTTGACGCTTATCAAAATGAACAAGGCCTGGATTGCCCCTGACTTCTGTACTCCACCAGAGGAAAGCAGCTTAACATGAAGGAACCTTAAATCAGGCTTTTAGGGTGTATTGAATACACTGTATTATCATGCACCCCTTCCTCTTCTCGTCCTCTTCCTCCATCATATGAAACAGCTTATTAGGCTGCCCTCGAAGTCCACCTGCTGGGCCTGCACCCGAATTTGTTAGCCGCTCAGCTCACCAGCTGGGCCTGCAACATAATTTTTGGGCCTGTCAGCTCATCAGCAGGCACTCAACCGTAATTTCAGCTTGGCATCAGCGTGCCACACTTAAATATTTTTAACGGTCGCTCTTCTGCAGAATGTCACATGAAGAATATCATTATTTCGACGGTCAGCTCGGCATTAGCGTGTCATATTTTAATATTTTTAACGGTCTGCTCTTCTGCGGAATGTCACATGAAGAATATCATTCTTTTGGACGGTCAGCTCGGCATTAGCGTGTCACATTTAAATATTTTTAACTGTCTTCTATGCAGCGAAATGTCACATCAAGAATATCATTCTTTTGGACAGTCAGCTCGGCATTAGCGTGTCACATTTAAATATTTTTAACGGTCTGCTATGCAGTGGAATGTCACATGAAGAATATCATTCTTTTGGACAGTCAGCTCGGCATTAGTGTGTCACACTTGAACATTTTTAACGGTCTGCTCTTCTGCAGAATGTCACATGAAGAATATCATTTTTTTGGACGGTCAGCTCGACATTAGCATGTCACACTTGAAAATTTGTAACGGTCTGCTCTTCAGCAGAATGTCACATCAAGAATATCATTTTTTCGACGGTCAGCTTGGCATCAGCTTGTCACCCTTAAATTTGGAACAGTTTAATAAAGTGTGGTGGCAGCAGCATGTGTCCCTTACATTTTTTTTACGGTCAGCTCGGCAGCAGAGTGTCAAACTTAAATTTGGGACAGTTTGATAAAGTACGGTGGCAGCAGCATGGAGTCCGATTCTATTATTCAGAGCTCAAGTATTCAGTCGACCCGGCTTGGTTTGAACACTCGAATTTGTTAAGTAAACGATTCCGGCCCCCGGGACACAGAACGAACAGCATCGTGGAAGCGCCGAGAGGCAGGGGCTCCAACAGGTGGTAGCTCACCTCCCTGCAGACAGCCAACTCGATCCTAAGATCAAACTTCGAGCTTTTTAAGTGCAGCAACTTAGATAAACGCAATAGGACATGGAATTACCGCGGAGAGTGAGAGTGGAACAGCCGACGCGGTACACGCCGCTGGGGGGGCGACTCTGAGCGGTGCGGTGGCAGCAGCATGTGTCCTTTAAATTTTTTTGACGGTCAGCTCGGCAGCAGAGTGCCACTCTTACATTTTTTGGATGGTCTGTGCAGCAGAAGAATGTCGCCCTTATTGTTTTTGAGTGTCAGCAGCAGGCCATCAATGATAATTTTTCACGGGTGTGTCTGATGCCCTACTTTATGTGTAATAAAGGGTGTATTGGAGTGCCTGATCCTTGTAATTTTTGGCAGCCCTTTCCCTTAGTGCATAGGCTTTATGAGTGTCGGAGTCCCACAATTATACCACAATGTGAATGAGGCCCTCCTTTATATGATATACCTGTTGTATGGGAGTGCCTCATCCATGTAATTTTTGGCAGCACTTGCGCTTAATTTACAAGTAAATCTATGTTTCCTAACAGTATTTCCTGTAAAATCGATGTTATCTTGGGTTTTTGGGGGGTATTTTTGTCATTCTGTAAAAGTGGCGTAATAGTCAGCCATCATCGTTAATAGCAGCGACTTCGGTGTCCAAGATGCATCCAGACATCCTCCCCATGCTGTTCCCTAACTATTTCTGTGGTGTTTCCACCATTTTCTGATGTTTCCCTATGGACCAGACACCCTCCCCTCTGCAGAGCAGGAGGTGCCTGGTCTTCTCCCATTGACTCCCATTATACTTGGGTGCCTGGCCGAGCACTCGAGCACCACCTAGTGTTCGGCCAGAGCACCCGAGCACCCGAACATCGGGGTGCTCGATCATCACTAGTGTTTTGCACTTACGATCGTGTGAATGCACCCTAAAGATGGTAGTATGGGTTGCGTTACTGACTGTTAAGGGACTCCATGACAACCAATGATTTTCTATTTGCTCCAATGCTAACATGAAACTATTGAAAAACAAGTAAAAAATGAAACAATTTTGCACATAGACTTGATGATAAATAGCTTCCCAGCTTCCATCTCCAAATCAAAAAGCCTAATAATAAATCTGTCTTAGTTGCCCATAGCAACCAATCAGAGCTCAGCTTTCAGTTCCTACAGGGCTCTGAAAAAATGAAAGCTGAACTGTGATTGGTTGCTATGGACAACTAAGACATTTATTATTAGACTTTTTGATTTGGAGATATTGGAGGCGGGCTACTTTTTCGTGGGCCACCCTGTATTGTATATGATTATATAATAGTTACAAACTATAGTTAATCTACAGTCTGTCCCTGTAGTTATGTGCTATTTTACTTGGGCCAAGGATCAGACCAGTTATCGGGAATCCTGTGTACACTCATTCCAGATATTTGGATGGTTTAAAGTGCGCCTGTCAGCAGATTTGTACCTATGAAACCCGCTGACCTGTTACATGTGCACTTGGCAGCTGAAGGCATCTGTGTTGGTCCCATGTTCATATGTGCCCGCATTGCTGAGAAAACACTATAGGAAAAAACACCAGCCTCTTTGGTGGTCGGAACCGTGGGGCTGAACATAGGCTGGTACTTTTTCCTATAGGGTGCAAGCACGACCATCACTGCTGGATTGTAGAGTGGTTGTAACCATGGAAACGAGAACCGTGTAAAATGAAACCAGCCGCAAAGGAGGCAATATAGACAATCACAATACATTAGTAACTGCCTGGTATTAACTTCCTGTACATAAAAAAATGCCATTTGCTGAAGTGAGAATAATTATGTGAGAGAACTTACAAATATTATAACATAGTAACATAGTAACATAGTTTGTAAGGCCGAAAAAAGACATCTGTCCATCCAGTTCAGCCTGTTTTCCTACAAGTTGATCCAGGGGAAGGCAAAAAAAAAAAACCCTGTGAGGTAGAAGCCAATTTTCCTCACTTTAGGGGGAAAAATTCCTTCCCGACTCCAGTCAGGCAATCAGAATAACTCCGTGGATCAACGACCCATCTCTAGTAGCTATAACCTGTAATATTATTACCCTCCAGAAATACATCCAGGCCCTTCTTGAACTCTCTTAGTGAACTTACCATCACCACCTCCTCAGGCAGAGAGTTCCATAGTCTCACTGCTCTTACCGTAAAGAATCCTCTTCTATGTTTATGTACAAACCTTCTTTCCTCCAGACGCAGAGGATGTCCCCTCGTCACAGTCACAGTCCTCGGGATAAATAGATGATGGGAGAGATCTCTGTACTGACCTCTGATATATTTATACATAGTTATTAGATCTCCCCTCAGTCGTCTTTTTTCTAAAGTGAATAACCCTAATTTTGATAATCTTTCTGGGTACTGTAGTCCACCCATTCCAGTTATTACTTTAGTTGCCCTCCTCTGAACCCTCTCCAGCTCTGCTATGTCTGCCTTGTTCACAGGAGCCCAGAACTGTACACAGTACTCCATATGTGGTCTGACTAGTGATTTGTAAAGTGGCAGGACTATGTTCTCATCACGGGCATCTATGCCTCTTTTGATGCAACCCATTATCTTATTGGCCTTGGCAGCAGCTGTCTGACACTGGTTTCTGCAGCTTAGTTTGCTGTTCACTAAAATTCCTAGGTCCTTTTCCATGTCAGAGTTACCCAATGCTTTACCATTTAGTATGTACTGGTGACTTGCATTATTCCTTCCCATATGCATAACCTTACATTTGTCAGTGTTAAACCTCATCTGCCACTTTTCTGCCCAAGCCTCCAGTCTATCCAGATCCTGCTGTAGCAGTGTACTGTCCTCCTCTGTGTTAATTACTTTACACAGTTTAGTGTCATCTGCAAAAATTGATATTTTACTGTGCAAGCTTTCTACAAGATCATTAATAAATATATTGAAGAGAATAGGACCCAATACAGACCCCTGTGGTACCCCACTAGTGACAGTGACCCAATCTGAGTATGTGCCGTTAATAACCACCCTCTGTTTTCTATCACTAAGCCAGTTACTTACCCACATACAGACATTTTCTCCCAGGCCAAGCATTCTCATTTTGTATACTAACCTTTTATGTGGTACCGTGTCAAACGCTTTGGAGAAGTCCAAATATACGACATCCATTGAGTCGCCGCGGTCAAGTCTAGAACTTACCTCCTCATAGAAACTGATTAAATTGGTTTGACATGACCGATCCCTCATGAAGCCATGCTGATATGGAGTTATTTGCTTATTTTCATTGAGGTACTCCAAGATAGCATCTCTCAGAAAACCTTCAAACAGTTTACCCACAACACAAGTTAAACTTACCGGCCTATAGTTTCCAGGCTCTGTTTTTGGACCCTTTTTGAATATTGGCACCACATTTGCTAAGCGCCAATCCTGTGGACCACTCCCCGTCAGTATAGAGTCCTTAAATATCAGAAATAAGGGTCTGTCGATGACATTACTTAATTCTCTTAGGATACGGGGGTGTATGCCAAAGATACGGGGGTGTATGCCTTATATCAGCACCATAATCAATAAAAATCATACTACATCTAAAAATAAACAGAAAGCTCTATTATTGCACTGTTCTGATTAGGTGAAGAGGAACACATTTATTTCCCAAACTGTATCCAGAAATAAATTTATGAATCGCAGATGCCAAGTATGAACATGGTTCTAGACACTGAATGAACTGTTCAAATATCAAGTGTGAACACAGTTCTTACCGCTAACAGCCACTTATTTAAATGCCAGGTGTGACATGAAGGGACAGTTATCAATCCAGATTGTTTTGTGTCACTTTTAAGTCTAGTTTTGCATTGTGTAGGTGCACCAAATTTATGAAATGATGCAAAGTTTTAATGCATTAGATTCAACTACATTGTGTTGTACATGACTAGTCTTTAAGGCGTAGGATACCTCTTTTCTGAGACTTTTTTGTGAAATTTGCAAGTGTTGTAGATAATAAATGTGCCATAATCCAAGTCTAATCTCACTTTTCAACCCTATAGAGGATCTGTCACCAAAACTCCAATGCAATCTGAAAGTACCATGTTATAGAGCAGGAGAAGCTGAGCAGATTGATAAATATTTTTGTGGGAAACAATTCAGTAAAACTTGTAATTTTTACACTTACATCTGCATCTGCACTATGAAGGGAGGTGTTATCATTGACTGACAGCTATCTCTTATGTACATTAATGCACAGAACGCTATGAACAGGGGCGGAGTGGGAACTTAAAGTAGCCCTGGAAAAAATACTAAAAGTGGCCCGATTTTTTTAATCGGGTCCAAATTGATGGAAGGCAGGGCCAGTAATACCATATTGTGGCACATTATACCACCCCAACAGAGCCAAATACCACAGTCCATCACAAAATACTGCAAGCAACACAAAATACATCCCCAAAAAACTTCCACTGACTGGCTGTGAGGAGGGCTCAGGTGGCCACCTGAGCATTGGCCCACCACGAAATTTCCCTGTATGAATCAGTGATAACATCTCCCTCTTTTACCCATCGCTGTAGAAGGTAGAAGCAGAGATATAAATGTATACATTACAGGTTTTACTGAATCTTTTCTCACAAAAATATATATCAATCTGCACTGCTCTTCCTGGTCTACAACACGGTGCGGTCGGATTGCATTGCATTTTTTGGTGACAGGTCGCTTTAAACATAGACTACTTTGAAAAGTGGTGTGTCTCCAAAATTTCACAGAAATGTCGTAGAAAACACCACAATCGTCATGTTGTGCAACATTTTTAGACCAATAACTAGATGTATCTTGTTTGATAAATGTCCCCCATGGTTCTTATTACTGGATCGGCTGTTCAAATACCAAGTGTGAACATGATTCTTAATAGCAGTGAAAACTAAATCAATTGTTCAAATACCAGGTGTGAACATTATTATTGGCAGTAAAAACTAAATTGATTTTTGAAATACCAAGTGTGAACATGGTTCTTGTTATTAACAGCAGGAGCCAAGTAAATTGTTCAGAGATGTACCCTGAGAAAGCAGATCAATTATTCAAATGCAAAATGTGAACATGGCTATTATCAACCACAGAGACTGTTTCCTTGTTGCATAGCACACGTTCCCCTCCTCCTCCCCTGATTGAACGTTTGACTAATTCTATTTCAGAAACTTCAAAATCTCTTAGACAGCCATCATGAGATGTCAAGATGTCTGGATACATTGAAGTTATTTCTGTCACCAGGGTTTGAACTATCAGACAAGTGTTCTAAAATGTGTTTTTTCAGGGGTCACATAGTACTTAGAAGTTTTTACATTGAATGATATACAAAACATAACTGTTATAGTTTAGGTGTTCCTTGATGTAATATGCATAGAGGTATCATCCAAGGTATCACCCTACCCTGACTTCTTAACAAGCCTTGGGGTATGATAAGGGAAAGTAGCCAAACCAAATATCCATCTGTAGACAACCGTTTTGAGCTTTTTGCCCTCATCAGTAAAAAGTAGGATTCTGGCTGGCTGATTGTAAAGCCTTGGATGCTACTGTACTTAGGGAGGGAACTGTATGGAGATTTACTGGACGTGCTCCATGGTATGGACACTTCTTGGTAATCTCAATGGGAAAACAATATACATAGAGGTATCTCCCAAGGAAAGAGAACCAACTCGCTAGTGCCACCCTCAAACAGCTGTCTACAGATAGATACTTGGCCTGGCTATTTTCCTTGGATTTTGACTCATAGGGAGCCACTTCCACAAGGTGCTGCTAGCAAGATGGTTCTCTTTCCTTGGGAGATACCATGCTGCATATTGTTTTCCCATGGAGCACTTACAGTAGGTCTCCATACAGGACTAGTCTCTTTAAGGAGAGTCAAGATCTTGCCTATGTTGATGTAATATGTGCTGGTCTTGAAAACTGTTAAAAGGTTTAATGAATTTATACATTGTACAAGGGTAGCTCCCACAAAGGAAAAGACCTTGGAGTGTAACTATTGTAGGTGGTTTTAGGCACATAAGGACTGGTGATAGACTAGTACCTAAAGTAGGAGCCTTTCAAGGGATGACATGGCAACCATTAGCAAGGATGCAATTGAGTTTATCATCATTCATAAGAATGGGTAAATATTTAAGTCCCAATTTACTATTTTTTTGTAACCCTGTTGTCCTGGCCTGATGTCCACAATCCCCAATAGCTCTTCCCTGAATTTTGTGATTACAATACTATGAGCTCTTTTCAGTGTCAATTCGGGGTAACCTTGTTTTTCCAAATGGCTTGTATTTTTATTTTGTAGATCCTGTTCACATTCAGCAGAAACACTACAGTTTCTCTTGGTCCTTGTAAATTCATGTACAGGTATACACTTTATACTGTAGTTTGGCATGAATGAAGACCATTGGCATGTAGTTCTACATTCCTTGCCGTGTTTTTATGATAAGTGCATGCAAAAATTGTATTTAGAAATTGTCTCACCATCACCCCCCCCCTCAGTCGCAGGTCCAAAAATACAATATTGTTTAAACAATCATGTCTTCCATGACCCGTTGTGTCAATGTTTTGTGGGGCATCATCGAAACAGCACTGTAGCATGAGACTAGTTCCTATTGACACCTCCACATTTGTGTGTGTCTGTCTGGTTTCCACAACAGCCACTTATCTCCCTCCCTCCACATCTTGCTCATTGGACATTTCCTGTCCTCAACAGAAACAGGGGAGAGGGTCGCTTCCACTTCCATTGCCCTCTATCATATATGTAAAATTGAAGCATTGCCATGCTGTGTTAGAGCTGATCAACCTGAGTGAGAGCAGTCACACAGTAAATCAGTTGCTAAAGTAAGTACATATGCAGTGTAGTGAGCCCTTGGGGAGCTGGAATAGAGGATGAGAGTGGTAGTGGCTCTAATAATATGATGTGTCAGTGGTTTTCCTCAGGCCTTTTCTCCCTAGAACCGATGCAGTGAATGGAAGGCACACCCTTTCTTCCCTCGGGCACTTCCTGTTGCTGGGGTTCCTGCCTGATGGTTCTTTGGGGTGCCCTTAATATTGGTGGTTGTATGGGTGCCTAACAGGAGATGTAGTGCTATGGCCAATGTATGGTGTGGTAGGAATCAGGAAAACCGGCTAGAGATAGAAGACTAAATATCACTTTTTATTTGAGTGCAAAATAGGAGTTGTAGTACATCCAAAGTTAAACTGTAGACAGTGCAAATCCTTATCCCAGATGGCAAATAATGGCACTCTTGGTACTGTATGCTTTCTTGCTAAAGTCTCACTCACTACAATCTCTGCCTAGAGACTGTAATCTGGCAATTGTAGCTGTACTGTCCACTGCAGGATACTTGTTTTAGAGGCACCTATGGCAAGGACTTGGTTAAGTGTGATGGGTGTATTCCCTCACAAGCAGCAAAGTCTGTATTATCTGAAGATGCAAGTTACCATTATGACTTCTACACTTTAACATTGAAAATTCAAAGTTATTGTCTTTCTTTCTGTCTCTTGCTCTTTCTGTACCGGAAGTAGTAACTCTGACAGACGTCTGAGTCACTGAATCCTGAGGCCTTAGGAGTAGGAGCACATGAACTTGCTTCCTCTCTCCTTAATCGCTAGACTAGAACTCCCCCTCTAGATAGGAAGCACAACTAACCCACTCCTGTCAAAAGGGGAGGGGCAGGGTTGTTAAACCCCATCCCTGACAACCATACCATGTAATGCTGGGTGTACATTACATGACATAACATTGCAAGCCAAGCATTTGCAGGTACCCTTCTTTTCTGGGGTACTGCACATCAAGCAGAAAACATCCTGCTGGCTGTCTTCCCACCAACTCCAACTGGGTAAGGTGGTCATCAACAATGGCAGAAACGTCATGGCTGTGCTGAATTTGATTAAAATAATACATACGTACTATAAATTTAGCAGTGCAGATCTTTTTGAAAAGATACTGAGGCTTGCAGAAGGTGCCGGCCATGTCCAGGAGCCTGTCCTCATATTTCAGCCAGTCTTATGTGGCAAGGAACACCCTCCTGTAGTTGCAGCGACAGAATGGTCTGCCATTGCATGGTTTGATCTGCGACATTCCAGCTCGTTGGAATTACACCCTACATATACTGGAGCATCTGTATGAACAGAGTAAAGCCACAAATGATTTCATCATGCAGACCACCTCAGCAGGTAGCATGTATTGTTTTGAGGCCAGGCAGTGGCAGCTCATTAGAGACACGTGTCATGTATGTAGGGAAAACTGCCACATTAGGTATGTTATTCCCCTTGTATTTAAATTAGAGGAAATGCTCATGCTGATGCAACAAGGGATGGTAGAAGAAGTACAGCTTACACATCTTGCTGGCCTCTTTAGAGCTGTTGGGTACAACAAGACCAATGGTGACACCCTCATTGTACCAAAGACCTAATTTACATATTAAGCAAATTATAATGACTTGCTAACGGGCCTTGGATCAACAAAAGAAAACCTGTGTTTTAATAAGGTGAACCACAGCTATGTATCAATGCAAACAGTTGGATGGAACGGTCGCCTAATATATGAATTATTACGAATTGCATTACTTCTGGATTTACTGAACACAGAAATCTGAGGTTCTTGATCATTTGCCAACCACAAGATGACCTTTTGAGACTGGACCTAATGCTAACAGACCACTCTTGGGCCTGTGTCTAATGAACTTAAAGCAGGTAAAGTAAAAATCCTTGGACAGATGGGAAGGAGTATATGGCTAAATTAGAAGCAGCCACAGCCAGTTGTCCATCCTTAAGCAAATTATTTCTTTAGTGCCCCGAGGGTGGGCCCGAGCTACCTGGTGCACTCTATCTTCTCTGCTGTCCTTTCTTAACCAATCCTCTTGATTGACAAAGCCAGGTCTGGTGCCATTGCTGGTTAGTGGGTTATACTACAGCTCGTTCCGGCTGCTAATGGTATAGACACAACTGCTGCCCCCATGTCATTAAAGTGCTGTAACTGTACACCGAGATGTGGGAAGTTAGTCCTCATCCAATCATACAGTATTGTCAAGGGGTTAAAGAAGTATATATATGCATTTTCGTATTGGGTAAACTGAGACTGCAGTGTGAGTTAGGGGACAGCAGTGCTTTGTCATTGATCTATTGCTGCTGCATAAGACCCAGAGCCAAGCAGAGCAAGTGAACGCCTATGGAGGAAAACTCCCACACCAGAGAATTTCCTCCACCCGAAATTCATGCTACGGACCTATAACTCTGCCCTCAACCTCACTAAACAGATTTACTTCTCCACCCTAATCTCCTCACTGTCCAACAACCCTAAAAAACTATTTGACACTTTCCACTCCCTCCTCAGTCCTAAAGTCCAGGCACCCATCACAGACCTCTCTGCTGAAGACCTAGCCGCCCACTTCACAGAGAAAATAGAACATATCTGTCATGAAATCAGCTCCCAACCACTAAGTGCTTTTGATCCCCTCCCCCCCCCCCCGCATCTCCTCTGCCTCACTATCCACTTTTGACCCAGTCATGGAAGAAGAAGTCTCTAGGCTCCTCTTCTCATCCTACCACATGCTCCTCCGACCCCATTCCCTCACACCTACTCCAGTCTCTCTCTCCGGCTGTCACCACTCACCTAACAAAAATCTTCAACCTCTCCCTCTCTTCTGGTATCTTCCCCTCCCCTCCTCTTTCAAACACTCTATCGTTACTTCATTAAAAAAAAAAAAAAAAAAACATCTCTCGACCCATCCTGCACAGCTACCTACAGACCAGTCTCCAATCTTCCCTTCATCTCTAAACTCCTGGAGCATCTGGTCTACTCCCGCCTCATCCGCTATCTCTCTGATCACTCTCTCCTTGATCCACTACAATCTGGCTTCCGCCCCTACATTCGACAGAACCTGCCCTCTCCAAAGTGACAAATGACCTCCTGACAGCAAAACGTAACAGTGTATCATTCGCAGGCTCCACTTCTTCTCCTCTCCCTCTAGCTGTTGGAGTTCCTCAGGGTTCAGTCCTAGGCTCTCTCCTCTTCTCTCTGTACACAGCCCCAATTGAACAGACCATCAGCAGATTTGGTTTCTAGTACCATCTCTATGATGATGACACAGAACTGTACACGTCATCCCCTGACATCACCCCGGCTGTATTACAGAACACCAGTGACTGTCTGTCTGCTGTCTCTAATATTATGTCCTCTCTGTATCTGAAACTAAATCTTTCAAAAACTGATCTTCTTGTCTGTCTGCTAACCTACCTAATCCTAATATCTCCCTCTCAGTGACACCATCATCACTATGCAGCACTAGGCAGCACGCCCGCTGTCTCGATGTGACGTTTAAAACTGATCTCTCCTTCACCCCCTATATTCATTCTCTCGCCCGCCCCTCAAAAACATCTCTAGAATCCGCCCCTTTCTTACTATGGAAACAACAAAAACTCTCATTTTTGCCCTGATCTATTACCGACTCAATTACTGTAACTCACTGTTAATTGGCCTTCCCCTTACCAGACTCTCCCCGCTCCAATCTATTCTTAATGCAACAGCCAGGGTCACCTATCTGTCCAACCACTACTCTGATGCCTCATCCAGTCACTGCACTGGTTGCCCCTACAGTATAGAATCCAATTTAAAATGCTCGTCCTCACCCACAAAGCTCTCCACAGCGCTGCACCCCCCTTCCTCCCTTATCTCTGTCTACAACCCCACCCTTGCTCTCTGGTCAGCCAATGACTTACGACTGACTTCCGCAAAAATCCAAACCTCTCTCTCCTTGCTCCAAGATTTCTCCCGAGCTGCACCGGTTCTCTGGAATGCCCTACACGAAGAAATCAGACTAAATCACAACATAAACACCTTTAGGCACTCCCTAAAAACACATCTTTTTAGGGTGGCCTATCACCTCCCCTGATCTAACACTGCTCCATATATAGACCATCTATTATTTCCTGAACCTGATCCTCCACCAAACTCTCCATCGCACCCAGAAGCACTTCATATATATCTGCTGACCGGTTCATGTGGCTTTATATCTGCTCCCCTATTCTCCCAAAATGGCTGGACTATCGTACAAAACAAGCACTTCTACTTTTTGTGTCACCTCCATCATAGGAAAGGTACACTGCATTGGGGGAACCATATTACAGAAAAGGAAGTGATTATGATGCCAGACATTCTAGAAATGGCATATTAACTAAAACAGGTGTACACAAGACATACACATTATTCTTTATTCTTTAGAAATAGCATATGCTGCTCTATATAATAAAGAAAGTACCTATCATTAAAGGTGACTTTTCAGAATAAGCTGTAGTGTCTGTGTATGTAAAGTACATGCCTCCCAATCGTCCCATATCCGGCATGATAGTCTCAGATTTTGTCCTAGATAGTCCCACTGCCCTGGAAAGGCCATTGCACGTCCTGATTTCAATTGCATCTGTGCACAGTTGACTGCAATTGATCCACCATTTACTCTGCCGTCGGTGGTTTGGCACAGGCAAGCCTGATGCAGTGATGTCTGTGTAACTGCTGTGCCAAGACACATACAACACAGAATGGAGAAGACCTATACCGAGTGACCGTCTACATTCGTCATCGGAATGTGAGCTAGGGTTTATCATACTATGAGGAAACCAGTTAGGGGGCACTTGGAGACATTATACTGTATGTGGAGGCACTGGGTCACACTCCGCTTGGAGACACTGCTGAAGTCAGTCATTGACTGAGGTGGTTTAAGTAACCATGTCCTGGCCAGAAGTAAAAAGGCCAGGGACTGGAAGACGGTTAAACAGGAGCCAGGACGCAGGACAGAAGCAGCTGGGAGCAGGTAAGTATGAGTCTTTCATTAGGTCGTACACACCAGGGATCATAAGTAAATACTGAAGAATTCCCTGAGAACCTCTTTGTAAAAAAATGCTGTTCGCAGACTGCAGAAGTTGTAATTATTTATGTCTTTTAAAGTTGGGAGGTATTGAAATAATAGTATATCTGGGCCTTGTATCCCAGTTTTCCCCTCTGTGGGCTCAATCTCTCAATCTCTCAGTCTCTTATGAGTTTTCTTTGAGCTTGCAATGTTCGACTTTAGAGTCATTTTTTATGATTGCATTTAACTTATTTTTGGCTAAAAATCATATTTTCAATTGGCCTTTATTAAAGATATTGAGTTGTTCAGTCACAAAGGGTTAACCATTTTTCTAAGTCTGTGACTGGTACTTTCACTTTGTGCTGTCATCTAATAAACCTTATTCCTAAACTACTAAGAGGTCATAAACACTTATTTAAGCCACATTCTTATCAATAAGATAAGGATTGAGCTTTAATGAGTGTTTATGAGATCTTAGAGCACAGATAAGAAGTCCGTCTGCTCCTCAGATGATGGAAAGGGCAAAAAAACCCACAGGCAGCTAGTGGAGCATGTCAGCTCTGTACACAAAAAAGGATTCCATATTGTAAATAAAGACCAATTGAAAATATGATTTTTAGCTCAAAATAAGTATAATGCAATAATAAAAGTAACCTACCTGTACTTGATGTGGTGAATAACAATAAATAGCAATCAATCCGCGCTTACTAGTAGGCATCTATCACTTCTTGTGGTTTATTAGTGCTGATATCAGTTAGATGCTAGTTTTATTATTAATATTCCAAACCCACCGATACCTATTGCACCAACTGCAATAGAAATAAGACTCTCACAAAGAAACTGGGCCTTATTCCGATACATACAATTTAGTACAATGTTCCAAAGTATTCAAAAATAGTCTACTACAGTCACTTGCCTTGTTTGTATTTATATACAAAGTTACAATCAAGTAAGATGAGATACACATGTAAAGCACACATCAATACAGACATTATAAAACAAGAAAACAGAAAAATAAAATCCATAAAACTCAGTAATGTAAGATCTGGCTGGAGCGCAATTACCGAATAGAAAAATCCAAAAGGAAAGTAAGGTAACTCACTCCACTCCTTGCACTCCAGCCGGGTAAAACTGAAGACATGACTTGATCTTACATTACTGAGTTTTATGGATTTTATTTTTCTGTTTTCTTGTTTAAAATGTCTGTATTGTTGTGTGCATTACATGTGTATCTCATCTTACTTGATTTTAACCTTTCACCTGCGAGTATGTTGGCTGCAGTGGGGTATTTAGGTTCTCAGGTAAAAGTGCAGCTTAGTCATGAATAAGGACCCAACTAAAGAGGTCCAAAATGCATAGACGCTGTCTTTGGTTTATGGATTTTAATCTGCACTAAGAAAATAAAAATTGTCATTTTTTTCGAGAAGCTGGATCCTCTTTTTCTTTTCATTAAATCATGTATTTACCAACAAGAGCCTTTAAAGGGTTATTCCCATCTTAGACAATGGGGAGATATCGCTAGGATATTCCCCCATTGTCTTATATCGAGAACGGAGCCCCAAAAGTGAAGAAGGACGGACTGCACATGCGCAGCTGCCCTCCATTCATTTCTATGGGGACGCCGAAAATAGCCGAGCGCTGAGTCGGCTTTTTCCGACGGCTACATAGAAATGAATGGGAGTGATGGCCGCGCATGCGCGGTGCGTTCCCATTCATTTCTATGGGAGCAGCGGGGAGCTGTGCCTGGTGGTGCCCACTCCATTCTCGATATAGGTACGAGAATGGAAAGCGGTGGGACCCGCACCTATCAGACAATGGGAATACCCCTTTACGGGAATGCCTATACCTTGTATAGTTTATTCTGTCATTTAAAACCAGATAGTGACACACATCCGTTTTTTCTAATCTGCACTCTAAGCGCCACTAACAAGTAATAATGCCCCCTTAATCCCCAGCTTAAAGTAATAAAGTATTCAATGCATAATGCCCCTTGAAGAAATGATAATGCCCCTAAATAAATATTAATGCCCCCATGGCCCCTGAATAAGTCCCTGTGTCCTCTGAAGAATTAAGAAAACCACAGCTGCCACAAGAAATAAAAATAAACCTTGCACTCATCTTACCTCGATCCCTCTGATTGTGGTGAGCCCTCTTTGCACAGCTGGTGTCCCTGCTCAGGTGGTGTGATGTGGTGATGTCATTGTGCCACCTGCATCTGGACACTGATGTCATGTGCATAGCTTGGCATCCCATAGGACTGCAGCTTACAAGACAGAAAATGGTGCAATACATAAGGTATACATCTCTGCTCTAACGTAGGATTCCCACCTGGGTGTGGGGCCATCTCCCCCCGGCATCCCTCTGCTATTTACGCCTGTTTTATATGTAAACTTATAAAAATCTCTGCACTATAATAAACGTGTTTCTATTAATATGGTGAAATTCAGGATGTACAACGTAAATGTGTTTTGTGGTTTGGACAGTAATTCAGAACAGTGCAGCTGTTGCTCAATGAACTGGAGTCATGTAATTCTAGTGAAATTCAATATTTTCTGATATTACTACTGCCGGCTGTAATTCTGCTCAGCACTATGAATACAAATGAAGTGTTTCAGCCTGTAATGTAGAACGTGGAAGATATTGTATATCTTATGCCAGCAGCTTCCCATTAGCGTTAAGCTGAATTAGTAATTCTTCATAAATGATATCAGTATTCATAGTGCTTATTATTTATTTGGATCCAGGCAAATGAGACAATGTATTGAAATGTAGATGCCATGAAATAGCAGAGGATTCTTTATGGTAAGAAAGAGCTACTAAGGAATTATCTGAGGAAGTGGAGATAGTGAACTTACCAAAAGAGTTTGAGGGGCCTGGATGTATTTCTGGAGTGTAAAAGTATTACAGGTTATAGTTATTAGATTTCTGGAGATGTTGATCCAGGGAGTTATTCTGATTGCCTGATTGGAGTCAGTAGGGAAAATTGGCTTCTACCTCACTGGGGTTTTTGCCTTCCTCTGGATAACAGGCCGAACTGGATGGACAGATGTCTTTTTTCAGCCTTATAAACTATGTTACTATGAAATTGTTAGCATGTTATTATTCTTTTTTTTTACTTTTCTAAATCTTTGATCTTTTCTTTGATCCTTATACACAGTATATTCACATCAGCTCTGTACTTAAAAGGCTTGTCTCATTCTGAGAACTGCCTTTGCATGTGCCCTATTACGACATATAGGCATGATAGCCAGACTAAAGAACTGCCAACAATTGCTCTCGCTTTAGGAGATCCCTAACCTCCGGCACTCCAGCTGTGGTAAAACTATTACTCCCAAGATGTACACTTGCTTGGCTGTTCTCTGAACTCTATAGAAATGAATGGAGCATGCTGGGAGTAGTAGTTTCACCACAGCTGGAGTGCCGGAGGTTAACCATCACAGTACTAGAAACATTCCAGAAGCACCATAACAGTACATGATGTGTCTATAGCTCTATAGTACTGATGTGCAGGAACTTCATATTCCTTTCTACAGACTTTGTGCAGATGCCACTTCCATATGTGTTAGGTCTTAGGCTCAAACACAGACAGCTTCAATTTTCACACATCATATTTTACCTCATGTCTTAGTTATTAATAAAAATCCATTATCATGTAGTTCATGAGAATCTCTTTCTAACAAAGCTAGAACCAGCCCTGTACCTCACATAGATCCATAGATCTCCACATTCATTGCTCTGTTAGATTTATATCAAGCTGGCAGCTCAGGGTGGGTGTCTTTTCTTCTGAAGCTAAGGGGGAGTGTCCAGGCCCTACCTATCACAGTTCAGGAGGAGGTTGAAGGATGAAACTGAGCATGTGTGGCCATCTCAGTGAGCTGATCAAATAAATAAGAAAAAAAACAAACAAACAGCAGATGGCGCTATACATATACATTTTATTGAATAACTCAGTGGCTAAACTAAATTTTGATTACATGCAATTGTAAAAGAACTCAGATAGAGGTGCTGGTTTGAAAACTGTAGAATATTTTTTTTCATGGGACAACTCCTTTAAAATATATATATATATATATATATATATATATATATATATATATATATATATATATCTAACCCCTGGGTGGGTGAACAGACAAAATTGTGGGAAAGTTGTGGGTCACAGCAAGACCCATTGACTTCCATTATTTTCTGATGCAACAGTGGTGGACAGAGATCTTGAGATCTTTGGCTACGCAATACTTTATATGCCCAGAGTCATTGTGTAGCTCAATCCTAATTGTACCGCTGTCCATTGAAATCAGCATAGCATTTAACAAAATGTTTCAATGGATCAATCCATTCTACAGCTTAGACACCTTAACGCAAGCAAATAGCTATGTCCCCACCTGGAGTAGAGCTAATTGGTCCTAAGTGCTTTGCTGGTAAGATGGTATTGAAAATACATTAAAGCTTTCAAGTGTGAGAAGAAACACTTTAATAAAAAATGTCAAATAGCATTAGATCACTAAAGACTGGAATCTACAATGTGGAAGATTGGAGGACGTATATCTTACCTCTAAGCCTATGCAATTGTAACAAAAATAAAAAAAATCTAATGAATGAAATAGATAAATGAAGGAGTTAATCAAAAAGAAAATAGTATAAATAGAATAAAAAGTGAAAAATAGAGGTCATAACAGATTCCTAACTGATCCAAGTTCTTTTTTCTTTTCAAAATTTCTCCATTATTTCAACTTTTTGTCTGTTTAAAGAGGTTGTCTTGCTTCAGCAAATGGCATTTATCATGTAGACAAAGTTAATACAAGGGATTTATAGTGAGCAAGCACGGCCACCGCTGATGGATTGCAAGGTGGTAGTAACCCTCGGATATGAGAAGTGTATAGTGTGATGGAAAAATGAATCAAGCCAGCAAAGGAGGCAATGTGGACAATGACAATACATTGGTAAGTGCCTTGTATTAACTTTCTCTTCATGATAAATGCCATCTGCTGAAGTGAGACACAGTCTCATATTTCAGCCAGGTTATACTTATGAGAAAAAAAAAAAAAACGTCCAAAAAAAATACGATTGAATTAAATAAGTGTCTTATCACTAGGTTTTCCCACTAACATTTTAATGTAAGATAGCTGGTAACTAGCCTGTTACTCCTACCTTTACATCCAGCATGAGGAGTTGTATAAAGTAGCTCTTAAATGGCACGTATCACCCATATTTTATTTCATTAATTAAAATATATACTATAACTTTTTTCTTATCCGTTTTTATTTTCTGACTTATTGACTTGTATGGGAGAGTATTGTGGGCATGCTCTCTGTGATGTGCAAAGGTTATGTGCAGGGAGAGGGTTTCAGTGGAAAGGGTTAGCTCTCCCTATTACCTACAGTCATGGCCAAAAGTTTTGAGAATGACACAAATATTATATTTTCACATGATCTGCTGCCCTCTGGTTTTTATGTGTGTTTGTCAGATGTTTTTATCACATACAGAAATATAATTGCAATCATATTATGAGTAACAAAAGCTTATATTGACAGTTATAATGAGTTAATGCAGCAAGTCAATATTTGCAGTGTTGACCCTTCTTCTTCAGGACCTCTGCAATTCTCCCTGGCATGCTCTCAATCAACTTCTGGACCAAATCCTGACTGATAGCAGTCCATTCTTGCACAATCAATGCTTGCATTTTGTCAGAATTTGTAGGTTTTTGTTTGTCCACCCGTCTCTTGATGATTGACCACAAGTTCTCAATGGGATTAAGATCTGGGGAGTTTCCAGGCCATGGACCCAAAATCTCTATGTTTTGTTCCCTGAGCCATTTAGTTATCACCTTTGCTTTATGGCAAGGTGCTCCATCATGCTGGAAAAGGCATTGTTGATCGCCAAACTGCTCTTGGACGGTTGGGAGAAGTTGCTCTCGGAGGACATTCTGGTACCATTCTTTATTCATGGCTGTGTTTTTAGGCAAGACTGTGAGAGAGACGATTCTCTTGGCTGAGAAGCAACCCCACACATGAATGGTTTCAGGATGCTTTACAGTTGGCATGAGACAAGACTGGTAGTAGCGCTCACCTCGTCTTCTCCGAATAAGCTGTTTTCCAGATGTCCTAAACAATCGAAAAGGGGATTCATCAGAGAAAATGACTTTACCCCAGTCCTCAGCAGTCCACTCCCTGTACCTTTTGCAGAATATCAGTCTGTCCCTGATGTTTTTTCTGGAGAGAAGTGGCTTCTTTGCTGCCCTCCTTGAGACCAGGCCTTGCTCCAAGAGTCTCCGCCTCACAGTGCGTGCAGATGCACTCACACCTGCCTGCTGCCATTCCTGAGCAAGCTCTGCACTGCTGGTAGCCCGATCCCGCAGCTGAAACACTTTTAAGAGACGGTCCTGGCGCTTGCTGGTCTTTCTTGTGCGCCCTGGAGCCTTTTTGGCAACAATGGAACCTCTGTCCTTGAAGTTCTTGATGATGCGATAGATTGTTGACTGAGGTGCAATCTTTCTAGCTGTGATACTCTTCCCTGTTAGGCCATTTTTGTGCAGTGCAATGATGACTGCACGTGTTTCTTTAGAGATAACCATGGTTAGCAGAAGAGAAACAATGATGCCAAGCACCAGCCTCCTTTTAAAGTGTCCAGTGTTGTCATTCTTACTTAATCATGACAGATTGATCTCCAGCCCTGTCCTCATCAACACCCACACCTGTGTTAATGGAGCAATCACTGAAACGATGTTAGCTGGTCCTTTTAAGGCAGGGCTGCAATGATGTTGAAATGTGTTTTGGGGGATAAAGTTCATTTTCTAGGCAAATATTGACTTTGCAAGTAATTGCTGTTAAGCTGATCACTCTTTATAACATTCTGGAGTATATGCAAATTGCCATTATAAAAACTGAAGCAGTAGACTTTGTAAAAATTAATATTTGTATCATTCTCAAAACTTTTGGCCATGACTGTACAGTCAACGGTGCAAGCTAAAGGGCCGTGTGAATGGGGCCGCATCTATTCTGCAATTCTGAATAGATGCGGCCCCATTCATTTCAAATGCCGGTATTAGACTGCGCTGAAACGCAGCTTGGCGGAAAAATATAGAACATGTCCTATTCTTGTCCACAATTGCGGCCAAGAATAGGCATTTTGTATGGGGTGCCGGCCATGTCTGTTCCGCAAATTGTGGAACACACACTGGTCGGCATCCGTGGTTTTGCCGGCCATCTGAACGGCCCTATATAATACTGTAGGTGCTACATTTCATTTTAACCCCACACTGATATGACTGTTCAGAAGTGATTGCTGCAAACCAAGATTTTTTTTAATTATAAACAGTAACAATGAAAATGATAAAATATAACAATAAACATTTTAAAAAATAGGTTGAAAGGAATCTGTAACCATGTATCAGTGTTAGCCACTCTGTTTGCATGTTTTTCTGTACAAAAATGTGTTAGTTGCAACACAATGCAAGCTGTGCGAACTTGTAGTCCTATGTATTCATGAGATGACGGTTCCCTCCACCCACTAGGTGCTGATTGACAGATTTCTCCCTATTCACACCAATAAATTGTGCAAAAAATAAGTAATACAAATTATGGAATCTTTGGTACTCTGACCGCCCTCCTTTTATGACACAAGGGAATAGGAGGGCAAAGTCAGAGGCTGGGGAGGAGTAAACATGAAAGAAGGCAGAACAGCCTGGGCTCCTACACACTGAACACCGCCCCTGGGCACTTGTGAGTGTTCATTTGCATATGAATTAAACAGCATTTTCCTGCATCTGCAAGTCTAAAGAAAATTACAAAGGTACCATTACATTCATATGTAGGTGTGCAACAGAGCCCTGTAAGCGGTGTATATGGTCATATAGTGGTGACAGACTCCCTTTAAGCCCTCATTTTAAGCCCTCATGCGTCATCTGAGGAGTTTAATGGAGAGGGGGGGCCCGGCTAGTTACAAAGAAATGCACTTTGTGCCGAAGTAATTCATCATGGAGCAAATTTTCTTGTGAAATTCATCAAAGCAGCAAAATCTACAGCAGCGTATATAGTGAGGCAGGGTCACACTAATACTCGGCGACATCTCCCCTTGCTGCAATACAAGCTGGCACTCTGGCATGGTAATGGTCATGCAGATGATGGATATCCTCCTGTGGTCATTATAAGCTCTTTCAACTTGGACCCATAGTTCAGCCAAGGTGCTTGTTGGCTTCTGTGCATGGGGAATCCATTGCCCCATCCAGTCCCAGACATTCTCGATGGGGAAGAAATCTGGTGATCAAGCTCTACAGAGGAGTTGCTGAGTATCCTAATCAGCAAGTTGTGTAGCATGGGCAGTATAGTAACATAGTAACATAATTTATAAGGCCAAAAAAAGACATCTGTCCATCCAGTTCAGCCTGTTATCCTGCAAGTTGATCCAGAGGAAGGCAAAAAACCCCTGTGAGATAGAAGCCAATTTTCCCCACTTTAGGTGAAAAAATTCCTTCCCGACTCCAATCAGGCAATCAGAATAACATCCTGGATCAACGACCCATCTCTAGTAACTATAGCCAGTAATATTGTTAATCTCCAGAAATACATCCAGGCCCCTCTTGAACTCTTTTAGTGAACTTACCATCACCACCTCCTCAGGCAGAAAGTTCCATAGTCTCACTGCTCTTACTGTAAAGAATCCTCTTCTATGTTTGTGTACAAACCTTCTTTCCTCCAGACGCAGAGGATGTCCCCTCGTCACAGTAACAGTCCTGGGGATAAATAGATCATGGGAGAGATCTCTGTACTGACCCCTGATATACAGTGCCTTACGAAAGTATTTGGCCCCCTGGAACTTTTCAACTTTTTGCCACATTTCAGGCTTCAAACAAAAAGATATAACATTTTAAATTTTTGGTTGAAGAATCAACAAGTTGGTCACAATTGTGAAGTGGAACGAAATTTATTGGATCATTTAAACTTTTTTTGTAATAATAAAACTGAAAAGTGGGGCGTACAAAATTATTCGGCCCCCTTGCATTAATACTTTGTTGCGCCACCTTTTGCTGCGATTACAGCTGCAAGTCGCTTGGGGTATGTCTCTATCAGTTTTGCACAACTAGAGACTGAAATTCTTGCCCATTCTTCCTTGCAAAACAGCTCGAGCTCTTTGAGGTTGGATGGAGAGCGTTTGTGAACAGCAGTTTTCAGCTCTTTCCACATATTCTCTATTGGATTCAGGTCCGGACTTTGACTTGGCCATTCTAAGACCTGGATACGTTTATTTTTGAACCATTCTATTGTAGATTTTGCTTTATGTTTGGGATCATTGTCTTGTTGGAAGATAAATCTCCGTCCTAGTCTCAGGTCTTTTGCAGACTCCAACAGTTTTTCATCCAGAATGGTCCTGTATTTGGCTCCATCCATCTTCCCATCAATTTCTTCCCTGTCCCTGCTGATGAAAAGCAGGCCCAAACCATGATGCTGCCACCACCATGTTTGACAGTGGGGATGGTGTGTTCAGGGTGATGAGCTGTGTTGCTTTTACGCCAAACATATCGTTTTGCATTGTTTCCAAAAAGTTGGATTTTGGTTTCATCTGACCAGAGCACCTTCTTCCACATGTTTGGTGTGTCTCCCAGGTGGCTTGTGGCAAACTGTAAACAAGACTTTTTATGGATATCTTTGAGAAATGGTTTTCTTCTTGCCACTCTTCCATAAAGGCCAGATTTGTGAAGTGTTGGACTGATTGTTGTCCTATGGACAGACTCTCCCACCTCAGCTGTAGATCTCTGCAGTTCATCCAGAGTGATCATGGGCCTCTTGGCTGCATCTCTGATCAGTCTTCTCCTTGTTTGAGATGAAAGTTTAGAGGGACGGCCGGGTCTTGATAGATTTGCAGTGGTCTGATACTCCTTCCATTTCAATATGATCGCTTGCACAGTGCTCCTTGGGATGTTTAAAGCTTGGGTAATCTTTTGGTATCCAAATCCGGCTTTAAACTTCTCCACAACAGTATCACAGACCTGCCTGGTGTGTCCCTTGGTCTTCATGATGCTCTCTGTGCTTTAAACAGAACCCTGAGACTATCACAGAGCAAGTGCATTTATATGGAGACTTGTTTACACACAGTTGGATTCTATTTATCTTCATCAGTCATTTACGACAACATTGGATCATTCAGAGATCCTCAATGAACTTCTGGAGTGAGTTTACAGAACTGAAAGTAAATGGGCCGAATAATTTTGCACGCCCAACTTTTCAGTTTTATTATTACAAATAAAATTTAAATTTCGTTCCACTTCACAATTGTGACCCACTTGTTGTTGGTTCTTCACCAAAAATTTAAAATATTAGATCTTTTTGTTTGAAGCCTGAAATGTGGCAAAAGGTTAAAAAGTTCCAGGGGGCCGAATACTTTCGCAAGGCACTGTATTTATACATAGTTATTAGATCTCCCCTCAGTCGTCTTTTTTCTAAAGTAAATAACGCTAATTTTTAATAATCTTTCTGGGTACTGTAGTCCACCCATTCCAGTTATTACTTTAGTTGCCCTCCTCTGAACCCTCTCCAGCTCTGCTATGTCTGCCTTGTTCACAGGAGCCCAGAACTGTACACAGTACTCCATGTGTGGTCTGACTAGTGATTTGTAAAGTGGCAGGACTATGTTCTCATCACGGGCATCTATGCCTCTTTTGATGCAACCCATTATCTTATTGGCCTTGGCAGCAGCTGTCTGTCACTGGTTTCTACAGCTTAGTTTGCTGTTCACTAAAATTCCTAGGTCCTTTTCCATGTCAGAGTTACCCAATGTTTTACCATTTAGTATGTACTGATGACTTGCATTCAGGGGCGGATTGGCCATAGACCTTACAGGGAAATTTCCCGGTGGGCCGATGGCCAGGGGCCCACCTGAGCCCTCCTTACGGCCAGCCACTGGAAGTTTTTGGGGATATATTTTGTGCTGCTGGCAGTATTTTGTGATGGACTGTGGTATTTGGCTCTGTTGGGGTTGTTTAATGTGCCACAATATAGTATTGCTGGTCCTGCCTTCGATCAGTTTGGACCTGACTACAAAATGGGGCCACTCTTAGTGTTTTTGCCAGGGCCACTTTAAGTTCCCAGTCCGCCCCTGCTTGCATTATTCCTTCCTATGTGCATAACATTACATTTGTTAGTGTTAAACTTCATCTGCCACTTCTCTGCCCAAGCCTCCAGTCTATCCAGATCCATCTGTAGCAGTGTACTGTCCTCTTCTGTGTTAATTACTTTACACAGTTTAGTGTCATCTGCAAAAATTAATATTTTACTGTGCAAGCCTTCTACAAGATCATTGATAAATATATTGAAGAGAATGGGGCCCAATACTGGTACCCCATTAATGACAGTGACCCAATCTGAATATGTGCCGTTAATAACCACCCTCTGTTTTCTATCACTAAGCCAGTTACTTACCCACATACAGACATTTTCTCCCAGTCCAAGCATTCTCATTTTATATACTAACCTTTTATGTGGTACAGTGTCAAATGCTTTGGAGAAGTCCAGATATATTCGACATCCATTGATTCGCCGCGGTGAAGTCTAGAACTTACCTCCTCATAGAAACTGATTAAATTAGTTTGACATGACCGATCCCTCATGAAGCCATGCTGATATGGAGTTATTTGCTTTTTTGTTGGAATACTATGTCTCCTGAGTCAAAAAAGGAAGTAGGACTGGTTCCACAATGTCCTACACATATTGAAGGCTGACCAGTGTTCCCACCACAAATAGAACATGATATCTGGTGTTGGTCCTGTGTGTCCCTACACTATGCATAATGGCAGTAGGTGCTCTCGAGTTGTCCTGCAAACTCTGATGTAGCCATGAATAGTACAGACAGATCACTACTGAACACTACTGTTTGCCATTCATGCCTCCAATGGGCTCTCTCACTGCACCAGTGATGAGAGGTCATTTACAAATAAACTAGTGGAGTGTATGACTGCAGTCCTGCTTCAAGTAGGCTACTGCAGAACTCATTTGTGATGCCGTGGCTGTGCTGTGAGATACAGCAGCTCTTCTTATATGGCGATCTTGGCATGCATCTGTCTGTCTTGACCATCCAGAACCCTCTCAATGTGTGTTAGTATCCTCCTTTGTCTTGTCTTTTTATCTGTCCTTTTTTTATTGTTTGTCCCTTTTCAAAGTCCATTCATTGCAAAAATGGTGCACGCTTTTATCTAGCAGTGTTATGATTACGGTTCAAACCCGCTGCTGTCTGTGGGCACCAGCGTCGGCATTCTGTGTGTGAATTAGGACTAGTAGGACTAGTATTCATTGAACGCCTGTCTACAGCACTGCTAGGGTTAGTCTTCTCATGTTCTGTGAGCTGCTGCATAGTTTTGTCCAGTGGCTAATCAGCTGCTTCTTTATATACATGGCTGTTTCAGTCTTGGCCTGAGCAATTGGTTTCTATAGATCTTGTTTTCTAAAGATCTACAGATCTTTCTCTCTAGCTCGCTGGAGCCTGTATATGAGCTATAATCTCAGCTTTGACCTCAGCCTGTTTCCTGACTGTATGTATTCCCTGATCCCTCAGTTCTACGTACCTGTGTCTCTAATCCCTTTGAGCCAACAATCAACCACACCAAGACTTTTTCAAAAGTTTGTGCCCTGGTGGCTCCCCTGCATTGAAGACTATATCCCTGTATAGGGGGTTAAAGGGTGGAAAGTAGGTAACCGCCAGGATAACGCCCTCACGACTCTCTCAAAGTCAAACTGGTTGGCACAATAGTTCCACAACCATTGCTCGTAACAGCAATTTGTGTCGAACACAGACAAGCGAAAGGCACTCATAGGGTAGTAAGTCTGATACATGTGAAGTAAAATTGGATGATTGTGCTTACCTTTTTGTGTTGTGCAAACTTAGGTATAACACTAATGAAAGCATGTAGATTCAACAGGTCAGTGCTGTCCATGCCTTCAGATCTTCAGACCATGGGGTAGCCAACCCTCCGGTCAGATGTACAGAGAATAGATTTGGAGATGCATACAGATGAGAACCTGTGACGTTTGCACACAGTCAAGACCAAAACGATTAGATGATTTGATTTGCTTTATTAGTAACCTTGGTGACAATGCGTTTTGGAGTATAAAAATGTTTCCAAATCTAAAAGGCAATAAAATGATGTACAGGACAATATTCTAAGAGCGCAAAAGCAGGATGGAGTATACATTGGTGAAATAAAAATTGTTACCCAAAAAAAGGGATTGCCGACCACTAAAAAGTATATGAATAGTATATAACAAACGTATATAAATAGCTGGCAGAGAGTATGTAGTACCATTATACTAGAAACATTGTCATAATGTATTCAAATAAAATTAATAAAAAAGAACAATTATAAGTGCATGTATAGATGGTTAATTGACCATTAAAAATGAATGTATGAAGGATATTTCTAAATGCATATGTGGAAAGGATAATTGAAATGAATCAATTAGAATTATAAAGGCGGTCGGGGCATTAAAACATAAAACTGGTAGTTGGGGTTTATATATATATATATATATATATATATATATATATATATATATATATATAAAAGACAGAAAGGACCATCTAATAACATCTCAAATCATGATTGTACACAATTGGGTTTTCATAGCAACAATGTGCTGATATACTGTACATACTGTATATCATCATGTCACGCTCTGGTGTGGAGGGTATAGCCACATCAAGTGTAAGAGGGAAGGGAAAAGACCAAACAAGGGCAATGGTCACCTACTGCAGGAATCCCTGAAACTAGGCCCTGGCTGACTACCAGTATGAACAGGCCTTAGTTGTAGGAGAGTTCATACACAGGAACCTAATAACAAACTGACCCTGTACAATCCTGCAGCTAGTGACAGGAGAAAGAGTAAACCTGTTCCTCCAAAAGGACGGACGAACAGGAAACTCCAGAAGGCAAAACCACAACAGGGAAAAGTAGGATAAACACAATAGGGAAAATGACACTTATCTTAATGCAGATATTGCAGCAAACGGATATCAACTGAGAACAACACTACACACAACAATGTCAGCAGAAAGTATAACCCGCAAGGAATACTGGGAGAGGAAGCAATAAATAGGGGAAAGATAATCACCACACCCACAAAAGCTGAGGGGAAGGGGTGTGGTAAACAGCAACCAAACCAAGAGGAAAACATGTCAAATTATGTCACTTTTGAAAGCCTACCCGAACGCCTGCAACCTGATGCAAGTACGTTTGTGACACATCATTGGTGGCATGTTTTTGAAAGTAAGGTGTTATGTTGCTCAGTAGTTATAATGGATATAATGGATAGTTTAATTGTAGGTGGTGTATAAACACAAGGTTGGTAACAGGTATGGGCAGTATAGACCAGTATCACAGAACAGTGAGAGTTTGATACTGTGTATCTAACTGGAGGCTATAGCAACAATGTTGCTGTTCATTGGGGAATTGAGAGTATTACAGTGGTTTTTACCTGCAGGTTGAGATCAAGATGCACGGAAAAGCAGTTGAGTCTTCTGACCGGGCATATGAGGCTTTGTGGTGTGCAGTGCATATGTGCCATGATATGAAAGGTAGTGAAGGCGGTGTATCCACTGGAGTGACACGCCGGGATGCGAGAGGAAGGACCATGCGCATGCTGGCAGCTGAACCAGCCTGCACTCACATGCTTGACTGCATGTAGAGCGAGGAACAAGTGGCTGAATACAAACAGCAGGGATATGAACTGAGGAATATGAAATAAGGAATGGATTAGACATATTTAACTAGGACGTTGTATTGGCTGGGGGAATGGTGTTTGAGCAGAGTAATGATTGGTGTACACTGGGATAATGGGATGATGATGATGACTGTATGGATTGGGGGCTGATATGTGATGTAGGTTTGTACCATAAATGTGTAGTGTGTATGAGATGACATGATGTGCAAGAGATGTATTGTAGGGTGGTGAGTGAAAAAGGTGTATGAATGGCAGGGGATGGTGTGGAAGGTGTAATTGAAGGGAATGAGATGTATGATGTGTGATGTGATGACTGTCAGTGGTGGTTTCTAGTGATTTGTAGGGTTCAAGGGTCTGCAACTTAAAAATCCTTTTCTTTTCTTCTAAGTCTCTGGAAGTGGAGTGTATTGACGATTTGTTCAGTTGGTGTTAGAGTAGATTTGGTAGGGTCCTTATTATGGATCTGTGCAAAGTGTCTCGAGACACAGTGTTTCATGAAACCATTAACTATGATCCATTGGTGTTTATTGATTCTTTCTTTCAAGCTCAGCATGGCACAGCCTATATATTGGAAGCTGCATGTGCATTTCAAGAAACAAATGATGGAGGCCGAAGAGCAATTCAGGAAGGGAATAGGGAATAAAGTTGCTGGACAGATTTTGTTGGCTGTTTTTTTGACAGAGCTTGCTGGGAGAGATGAGGTTGTTCGGTGTCTGGACTCTTCTGTAGATGATCTGGGGCTTAGATCTGATGTATTTCTTCAAAAAATTGGGTCTCCTTGCAAGATGGGCCAATGTTTCATTAGATATTTCGTAGGATATTGTGATATTGTATGTGGTTATGAAAGTGGATTTGAAGCCTGTTGATTTTTCCGAGGAGTCTTGTTCTTCTTTTCTTAATTCCAAACATTCTTGCTGGGTTAGATTTTTTTCCCTCATGAAGGCTGCATGTACTACCTTTTTAGGGTAAACTTTGTTACAAAATCAGGATTTGAGGATCTGGTTCTGAGCTGCAAAATCTTCAGTGTTGGTAAAATTTCTGCGGATCCTTTTAAATTAACTAAATGTTGTTTTTCCATTTCTTGTGATGTGAACTCCTGTAATCCAAATAAATATTACCATCTACTTTTTAAAAATAACGTAGGTTTTTGTTTTGATGGATTCATTTTTTGCAGATAGTACCAGGTCAAGATATTCAATGGCTGTGCTTGAATAATTTGTTGTGAATGTGAGACTAAAAGTATTAGTTTGAAAATGATGTGAATTGGGTGGCCTCTTCTATACTACCGTTCCAGGTAAGTAGCAGGTCATCTACTGTATATAATGTCTGTAGAATATAATATCCCTGGACCAAGGATTGGCGCCATAGATGTATTTCTCTTCGTACCATCCCATATAAAGGCTTGCAAAACTTGGCGCAAAACACATGCCCATTGCGGTTCCTTTGGTTTGTTTATATATTTTTCCTTCAAAGATGAACGTGTTATGTTTCAATATGAAGTGAATGGCATTTTACACAAATTTTCTTTGCAGTTGGGCCATCGTATGATCTTGTTCGAGGAAATATTGTACCGCATCTCTTTCTCCATCATGTAGGATATTGGAATAAGGAGCTGATAGATCCAATGTTAACCATATATAGGAATCCATCCATTTTATTTCATTGAGTAGAGTGATCAAACTAGACTAGTCCTTTAAATATGATGGTAATTGGATGATATGTTTCTGGAGTAGAACACCTCCATAATGTGACAAGTTGCAAGTTAAGGAGGAGATACAGGATACAACTGGACTTCCAGGGGGATTTTGGAAAGCTTTGTGCTCCTTGAGTAGGTGATAGAATAGTGCTAAATTTGGATGGTCTGCCGTTATATTCCTTCCTTTTTTGTCAATATCCTGTTACGTTATTTTCCCCTTCTTTAAGTAGACTCGAGAGTTCTTTGTTGCCCTCTGTTAGGATTTTCAGTAAGGACTTGATAGACTAGATGGGCCAGGTGGTCTTTTTCTGCCATCAATCTTCTATGTTTCTATGATAGTCAGTGAGGACTTAATAGTACTCTTCATCCTTCAAAATCCTGTGGGCTATCCCAAGTTATTCTTCTTTGTTCTGAATCATGATACCTCCTCCTGTGTCAGCATTTCTGATGACTATAGTGTCATTCATTATTATGCCATTGAGGGCATCTATTTATTTTCTTGTCAGATTATTTGGAATATGAAAACCTTTGTTAATATTCCTCAAATCTTTGGCGACCAACAAGCAGGCATTGTGAACACTTCAACAACACCCAGTCAACAGTCCTGTAAGAGAGAAACGAAAAACAGCGCTGTCATACAAAAAAAACAACAGTGATGTCAGATTTTAAAAAAATTCTGAGGAGCAACTGTATATAAAAAATGATCTTGGAACTTTAATAGCTACAGAGCATTTGGAAAGTCTTCAGACCTTTTCACATTTTGTTATGTTGCAGCCTTGTGCTTAAATAAAAACAAATTCAAGTTTTCCCCCAACATTCTGCACTTAATACCCCATAATGAGAAAGTGAAAACAGAATGTTCAAAATTGTTGCTAATTTATTGAAAAATTTGCTGCATTTAGATTTCCTTCAACCCTGACCAGTCTCCCTTTACCAGCTGATGAAAATTACCCCGAGAGCATGATGCTTCAATTACCAATGCCTCACTGTAGGAATGGGCAGGTGATCAGCAGTGTCTGGATTACTGCAGACATAACAGTTGCAATCAGGCCAAAAAGTTAAATCTTGGTTTCATCATACCATAGAATCTTGTTTCTCAAAGTCAGAGAATCCTTTAAGTGCTTTTCCAGGTGGGATTTCATGTTTTTTTTTTTTTACTGAGGAGAGGCTTCTTTCTGCCAGCTCTGCCATAAAGCCCAAATTGGTGGAGTACTGTAGTAATGATTTACCTTCTGGAAGTTTCTCTCATCTGCACACTGGATATTTGGTGCTCAGCCATAGAGGTCATTGAGTTCATGGTCACCTCTCTTATCAAAGCCCTTCTTCCCCCAATTAATTCATTTGGAGGGGCGGCCAGCTCTAGGAAGAGTCCTGGTTGTTCCAGACTTCTTCCATGTCAGAATTATGGAGGCCACTGTGCTTTTGGGAACTTTATGTGGAGCAATAACATTTGTATACCCTTCTCCAGATCTGTGCCTCCTGTAGTGTATGTTGGCCTTAATATTTGAAGCATAGACTTCACTGAATGGTTTTTCCAAGGTTTAAAGTGTAACGGTCATATTTTTTTTTATTTGTGTAATGTGTAGGGACAGTGATACTGACCATTTTTGTAATATACTTTAATTACTAAAATCATACATTTCTACTGTCTTCTTTTTACATAACACAGTCAGTGTTGAGCAAGTCTCCACTGTTATGTAAACAGAAGACAGAATGATGTTGCTAAGGCTCAAAATTGGCCACTTTAGAGCTATTTTTCTAGCAGAAAGGTATGATTTCAGTATTTAAAGTATATTACAAAAATGGTCATCATCACTGCCCCTACACATTACACAAATGAAAAAAAAATATAACAGTTACACTTTAAATACTGATTGGTGGTCTGACACCCGAAACTCCCGCTGATCAGCTGTTTGAGAAGGTACCAGTGCTCCTGTGAGCATCTTGGCCTTCTCCGTGCTTACCAAGCACAGCGCCATACATTGTATAGCGGCTGTGTTTGGTATCACAGCTCAGCACCATTCACTATGGGGCTGAGTTGTGCCTAGGCCATGTGACTGATGACCGTGTCATCACTCGGCCTGGGGAAAGCCTGCCCTCTCAAACAGCTGATCAACAGAGGTCCCAGGTGCCGGATTCCCACCGATCAGATACTGATGACCTTTCTGGAGGATAGGTCATAAGGATTTAAGTCTCAGAAAGAGCGGTTGACAGATCACTTTTGTGAGTAGGATCCTTGTTATAGACCAATTTCATCCATAAATTTTCAAATGGATTCTGAGCCGATCTATTAGCTTGCCATGTCATTGAGTTGACATGCCATTCCTGAACAAAAGCTTGAATATTTGCATGATATGCAATGCCGTATTATAAACAAGTGGAGAAATTTGATCGTTTTCTTTAGGCAGTCATCTTTAAAGAAGAACTCCCGCATAAATTTTTATTCCATGTCCTGCTAGAAATGTACATTATGTAATCTGTAGTGAGTGTCATTTTCTTACCAGTAGCTGAATTTTCGAGTTATATCATCCTGAAGTTTCTTATCTGTGTCATGTGACTAGGAATTAGACCCACCAACTCACACAGTAACTTATGTGTGGACAGAAAGTCTAACTTTCTATGTATTCCTATGGGAGCCTCACTTTCAGTCTCATAGGAATGAATAGAGAAGTGAGTGGCTTGCTGTCTCGGGTCAGTTGGAGGCAGGGAGTTGGTCACATGACCCAGCTACAATAAGAAGAGAGTAGAAACTCTCAATTTCAGCCTCTGATAAGAAAATGACATTCACTACAGATTATATCATGCAACTTTCTAACAGGTCAGAGAATAAATTTTTTTGCGGGAGTTCTTCTTTAATTATATCATCAGGATGGCACCAGTAAATAATTCAAGTATTCTTGGGCAACGCATATCCATGATTCATCACTGAATATTATTTTCTTCCAATCATCCTCACTAACGCAGTTGTTTCACAATCTCACTTGTTTTGTTGTGCATTTTCTATTCTCTAGACATATTGCCTTTGTTTTCTGAAGCTTCGATGTTTTCCTTGGTCTACTTGTATATATTCCTTTTATAACCTTCCCATTTTTTTTATACTTGCAAGAAATTTTACACACCACTGACTGGGAAGAACGAACTTCTTAAGTTATGCTCCGTGTGTGATTTCCATCGTGGACTTTTATAATGCTTTCCATCGTTTCAGTTGATAACTCTCTTGGGGGGATGTTTTCCTATTAGCCAAGTCCAACATCTCACGAAGGTCTGCAAGCATTCCATTTTAACGGTAGACTAATTTGCATTTTTAGACTTGTGGAGGTATTTGTTTTAGAAATTCAAACTAAAAAAGATTTTTTTTTTACTTTTCTTTCATTGATCTAGAAAAATAGGCTATTAATTTAAATAATTTACTTGCATTTGTTAGAAATGCTTCACAGGGCCAGGATGTTCAGATAAGGCTAGGCTCACATTTGCATTATGTTATTGCGGTAGTCTCTTCCGGCAGAGGAGCAGACTACCAGAATTACCGTATCTAGTATACTTGGACACCTGTTGAAAATCTGTTGGATCCTACTATAGTGAATGGGGATCTTGTAGACCCCGGCGGTGTCTGGCTATGCTGGTTAGGGTAATTCCAATAGTCTGCTTCTCTGCTGGATCAGACTACCAGAATAACATAATGCAGATGTAGACATAGCCTAATGTACAAGAATTGGTTGTTATAATATCTGTGATTTTTCTATGAAGTGAAAGAGGTGAACATCCTCTAATTCTGTTGATTCCATATTTTTGGCAGACACCTTCCATTACTTTGTCTTGCTTTAAAGTAGTATTCTCATAAAGGAATAGTAGGAGTAACATAGTAACATAGTTTATAAGGCCGAAAAAATACATTTGTCCATCCAGTTCGGCCTGTTATCCTACAAGTTGATCCAGAGGAAGGCAAAAAAAACCCTGTGAGGTAGAAGCCAATTTTCCTCACTTTAGGGGAAAAAATTCCTTCCAGACTCCAATCAGGCAATCAGAATAACTTCCTGGATCAACGCCCCATCTCTAGTAACTATAACCTGTAATATTGTTACCCTCCAGAAATACATCCAGGCCTCTCTTGAACTCTTTTAGTGAACTTACCATCACCACCTCCTCAGGCAGAGAGTTCCATAGTCTTGCGTCACAGGAGAAAACAGAACTGGATCGCACATCCCCATAATATCCTTTTGAACTATAAGTGCTTCTCAGCAAAATTTAAACCGCTTGTCAGCGGAATTTTTAATGCACTACCCCATGCACTGCATGCTATACAAGAGGCATTGGTGTGCGTTCTGATCAAAAGGCAATAAGCCCACTCACCACGTCAAGGTTGCCTCCAGGAGTGGGACCTACTCTAAACTTTGGCGCAGTACTGCGCAGTGGCAGCATGGCACTGCCCCAGCAAGCGGTGGGACCCAGGGGTCAAACAGCACTTTGCTGTCTGACAAAGCCACCCATGGCACTGGGTCCCGCCAACTCACTAGTTCAGAGCCACAAATGCCACCACGCAGTACTGCACCATCTGAACAGAGAGTTCCATAGTCTTACTGCTCTTACCGTAAAGAATCCTCTTCTATGTTTGTGAACAAACCTTCTTTCCTCCAGACGCAGAGGATGTCCCCTCGTCATGGTCACAGTCCTTGGGATAAAAAGATCATGGAAGAGATCTCTGTACTGACCCCTGATATATTTATACATAGTTATTAGATCTCCCCTCAGTTGTCTTTTTTCTAAAGTGAATAACCCTAATTTTGATAATCTTCCTGGGTACTGTAGTCCACCCATTCCAATTATTACTTTAGTTGCCCTCCTCTGAACCCTCTCCAGCTCTGCTATGTCTGCCTTGTTCACAGGAGCCCAGAACTGTACACAGTACTCCATGTGTGGTCTGACTAGTGATTTGTAAAGTGCCAGGACTATGTTCTCATCACGGGCATCTATGCCCCTTTTGATGCAACCCATTATCTTATTGGCCTTGGCAGCAGCTGTCTGACACTGGTTTCTACAGCTTAGTTTGCTGTTCACTAAAATTCCTAAGTCCTTTTCCATGTTAGTGTTACCCAGTGTGTTACCATTTAGTATGTACTGGTGACTTGCATTATTCCTTCCTATGTGCATAACCTTACATTTGTCAGTGTTAAACCTCATCTGCCACTTCTCTGCCCAAGCCTCCAATCTATCCAGGTCCATCTGTGTGTGTACCGTTAATAACCACCCTCTGTTTTCTATCACTGAGCCAGTTACTTACCCACATACAGACATTTTCTCCCAGGCCAAGCATTCTCATTTTATATACTAACCTTTTATGTGGTACCGTGTCAAATGCTTTGGAGAAGTCCAGATATATGACATCCATTGATTCGCCGCGGTCAAGTCTAGAACTTACCTCCTCATAGAAACCTATTAAATTGGTTTGACATGACCGATCCCTCATATAGCCATGCTGATATGGAGTTATTTTCTTATTTTCATTGAGGTACTCCAAGATAGCATTTCTTAGAAAACCTTCAAACAGTTTACCCACGACAGATGTTAAACTTTCCGGCCTGTAGATTCCGGGCTCAGTTTTTGGACCCATTTTGAATATTGCCACCACATTGGCTATGTGCCAATCCTGTGGAACACTCCCTGTGAGTATAGAGTCCTTAAATATCAGAAATAAGGGGCTGGATATCACATTACTTTATTCTCTTAGGATACAGGGGTGTATGCCACCCGGTCCTGGCGATTTGTCTATTTTAATCTTTTTAAGAAGCCGCTGTACTTCTTCCTGGGTCAGACAGGGCACTTTTAATGGGGAATTTACTTTTATATTCTGCATTTCATCTGACAGTTTATTTTCCTCACTGTGAATACAGTGGAGAAAAAAAATATTTAGTAGCTTTGCTTTCTCCTCATCGCTCTCTGCAACTCCCCCCTCATTATTCTGTAAGGGGCCGACACCTTCAGATTTATACTTTTTAGTATTTATATAATTGAAGAACATTTTAAGGTTAGTTTTACTCTCTTTTGCAATTAATCTCTCAGTCTCTAGTTTGGCTGCTTTTATTTGTCTTTTACATATTCTATTTTTTTCCTTATAGTTTTTCAATGCTTCC
The DNA here is from genome assembly GCA_900303285.1 of Rhinella marina. Taxonomy (NCBI): domain Eukaryota; kingdom Metazoa; phylum Chordata; class Amphibia; order Anura; family Bufonidae; genus Rhinella; species Rhinella marina. Next base: position 5,805 of record ONZH01018730.1, on the reverse strand, counting down.
TCGCCACACTCCTATTTTAGCTATTCCATATGATTCCATATTTTTGGCAGACACGTGCCATTACTTTGTCTTGCTTTAAAGTAGTATTCTCATAAAGGAGTAGTAGGAGTATTCGAGTGTTCCCAACTGATAAGGTAATGACCTATTGCTAAGATATACCACTACTTTATGATGGGTGAGGGGACATCCGCCAATCCTGATAAATAGTGACGACCTCTATCCCTTTAAGAGTGAGGTTATTATTTGAATATTTGTATTATATTGTTTGGCTGGTACGGCGTAGACAATATGGTAAGTTGGCGCTCAGCCATGAAAAATATTCACAAACTGGCAGCCAACCAGCAATGATTTCAGCTACTTTAGTTCTCAATATAACAATGTAAGGAAACATTTGGAAATATAGCGGCAACTGGTAACTTTACCTTATTTTGTATATATTTCCATATATATTTTTTCTTATATTAACTGCATATGTCTGAATTTAGCCTATAAATATACCATCTATGTTACCTCTAAGAAGCTGTCAAGAAATTTCTAGTTGCTTCAACTTCCCAAGTGAGTCATTGTCACCTTGTCAAAATTGGTGGGAGTACGATACCCTCTGGATATTTCACACATAGTCATAGTAACATTTCTCAAAAGGAATTATTAATAGAGATGAGCGAGTAGTGTTCGATCGAGCCGGTATTCGATCGAATACTACGATATTCGGCATACTCGATTTCAATCGAGTATAACGGCGATGGCGCACTTAGAATTCGTTTCCCCTCCCACCTTCCCTGGCGCTCTTTTTCCACCAATCAACATGCAGGGGGGGTATGACAGGCACGCTGAGCACGCTGGCAGCGCGAAAACAGCGTCTACATGGATTGGCTGGAAAAACCATGTGACCTCGAATCATAAAAACTCAGCTCTTCCTGCTCGTACGCATATGCTGCGTGAACTTAGTCAGGGACAGAGGCTGGAGAAGGGAGAGACAGATTTTAGCTGTTGGACAGGCAGGAGCGTGATTAAAAGCCCTTATCAGGGCTACTACAGTGGACTTCAGTGATAGCTTTACTACAATATAGACTTTACAGAGAACGGCTGCTGTATTCAGGGATAGCTGCTGGAGTAGGGACAGAGAGAGGCATTAGTGGTGTATTAGGTGCTCTGCTACATACCAAACTATATTTGGCACTACTGTTCAGCGTTCTTTAGGCTGAAAAACCCTGTTATATAACTAGTGTGTATATGCACCATCTGATCTGGCAGTATACGGCTGTGAATTTTATTTTATTTTTTTAAATACAGTTTATTTGGCTCTAGTGTTCTGGGTTCTGTGTGCCTGCAATACCCTTTTTGTATACCAGGTGTAAATACCCACCGTCTGTTCAGTTAGTACACGGCTGTGTACCTTGAAATATACAATATCTAGGCCATTTAATTGGCCACTGTACTGTGCGTTCTCTTGCTAAATTATCTCACATACCTGGTGTAAATACCCACCGTCTGTTCAGTTACTACACGGCTTTGTACTTTGAAATATACAATATCTAGGCCTTTTAATAGGCCACTGTACTGTGCGTTCTCTTGTTAAATTATCTCACATACCTGGTGTAAATACCCACCGTCTGTTCTGTTACTACACGGCTGTGTACTTTGAAATATACAATATCTAGGCATTTTAATAGGCCACTGTACTGTGCGTTCTCTTGCTAAATTATCTCACATACCTGGTGTAAATACCCACCGTCTGTTCAGTTACTACACGGCTGTGTACTTTGAAATATACAATATCTAGGCATTTTAATAGGCCACTGTACTGTGCGTTCTCTTGCTAAATTATCTCACATACCTGGTGTAAATACCCACCGTCTGTTCAGTTACTACACGGCTGTGTACTTTGAAATATACAATATCTAGGCATTTTAATAGGCCACTGTACTGTGCGTTCTCTTGTTAAATTATCTCACATACCTGGTGTAAATACCCACCGTCTGTTCAGTTACTACACGGCTGTGTACTTTGAAATATACAATATCTAGGCATTTTAATAGGCCACTGTACTGTGCGTTCTCTTGCTAAATTATCTCACATACCTGGTGTAAATACCCCACCGTCTGTTCTGTTACTACACGGCTGTGTACTTTGAAATATACAATATCTAGGCATTTTAATAGGCCACTGTACTGTGCGTTCTCTTGTTAAATTATCTCACATACCTGGTGTAAATACCCACCGTCTGTTCAGTTACTACACGGCTGTGTACTTTGAAATATACAATATCTAGGCATTTTAATAGGCCACTGTACTGTGCGTTCTCTTGTTAAATTATCTCACATACCTGGTGTAAATACCCACCGTCTGTTCTGTTACTACACGGCTGTGTACTTTGAAATATACAATATCTAGGCCATTTAATAGGCCACTGTACTGTGCGTTTTCTTGTTAAATTATCTCACATACCTGGTGTAAATACCCACCGTCTGTTCAGTTACTACACGGCTGTGTACTTTGAAATATACAATATCTAGGCCATTTAATAGGCCACTGTACTGTGCGTTTTCTTGTTAAATTATCTCACATACCTGGTGTAAATACCCACCGTCTGTTCAGTTACTACACGGCTGTGTACTTTGAAATATACAATATCTAGGCATTTTAATAGGCCACTGTACTGTGCGTTCTCTTGTTAAATTATCTCACATACCTGGTGTAAATACCCACCGTCTGTTCTGTTACTACACGGCTGTGTACTTTGAAATATACAATATCTAGGCATTTTAATAGGCCACTGTACTGTGCGTTCTCTTGCTAAATTATCTCACATACCTGGTGTAAATACCCACCGTCTGTTCAGTTACTACACGGCTGTGTACTTTGAAATATACAATATCTAGGCATTTTAATAGGCCACTGTACTGTGCGTTCTCTTGTTAAATTATCTCACATACCTGGTGTAAATACCCACCGTCTGTTCAGTTACTACACGGCTGTGTACTTTGAAATATACAATATCTAGGCATTTTAATAGGCCACTGTACTGTGCGTTCTCTTGCTAAATTATCTCACATACCTGGTGTAAATACCCACCGTCTGTTCTGTTACTACACGGCTGTGTACTTTGAAATATACAATATCTAGGCATTTTAATAGGCCACTGTACTGTGCGTTCTCTTGTTAAATTATCTCACATACCTGGTGTAAATACCCACCGTCTGTTCTGTTACTACACGGCTGTGTACTTTGAAATATACAATATCTAGGCCATTTAATAGGCCCACTGTACTGTGCGTTTTCTTGTTAAATTATCTCACATACCTGGTGTTAAATACCCACCGTCTGTTCAGTTACTACACGGCTGTGTACTTTGAAATATACAATATCTAGGCCATTTAATAGGCCCACTGTACTGTGCGTTTTCTTGTTAAATTATCTCACATACCTGGTGTAAATACCCACCGTCTGTTCAGTTACTACACGGCTGTGTACTTTGAAATATACAATATCTAGGCATTTTAATAGGCCACTGTACTGTGCGTTCTCTTGTTAAATTATCTCACATACCTGGTGTAAATACCCACCGTCTGTTCTGTTACTACACGGCTGTGTACTTTGAAATATACAATATCTAGGCATTTTAATAGGCCACTGTACTGTGCGTTCTCTTGCTAAATTATCTCACATACCTGGTGTAAATACCCACCGTCTGTTCAGTTACTACACGGCTGTGTACTTTGAAATATACAATATCTAGGCATTTTAATAGGCCACTGTACTGTGCGTTCTCTTGTTAAATTATCTCACATACCTGGTGTAAATACCCACCGTCTGTTCAGTTACTACACGGCTGTGTACTTTGAAATATACAATATCTAGGCATTTTAATAGGCCACTGTACTGTGCGTTCTCTTGCTAAATTATCTCACATACCTGGTGTAAATACCCACCGTCTGTTCTGTTACTACACGGCTGTGTACTTTGAAATATACAATATCTAGGCATTTTAATAGGCCACTGTACTGTGCGTTCTCTTGTTAAATTATCTCACATACCTGGTGTAAATACCCACCGTCTGTTCAGTTACTACACGGCTGTGTACTTTGAAATATACAATATCTAGGCATTTTAATAGGCCACTGTACTGTGCGTTCTCTTGTTAAATTATCTCACATACCTGGTGTAAATACCCACCGTCTGTTCAGTTACTACACGGCTGTGTACTTGAAATATACAATATCTAGGCATTTTTAATAGGCCACTGTACTGTGCGTTTTCTTGTTAAATTATCTCACATACCTGGTGTAAATACCCACCGTCTGTTCAGTTACTACACGGCTGTGTACTTTGAAATATACAATATCTAGGCCATTTAATAGGCCACTGTACTGTGCGTTTTCTTGTTAAATTATCTCACATACCTGGTGTAAATACCCACCGTCTGTTCAGTTACTACACGGCTGTGTACTTTGAAATATACAATATCTAGGCATTTTAATAGGCCACTGTACTGTGCGTTCTCTTGCTAAATTATCTCACATACCTGGTGTAAATACCCACCGTCTGTTCAGTTACTACACGGCTGTGTACTTTGAAATATACAATATCTAGGCATTTTAATAGGCCACTGTACTGTGCGTTCTCTTGTTAAATTATCTCACATACCTGGTGTAAATACCCACCGTCTGTTCAGTTACTACACGGCTGTGTACTTTGAAATATACAATATCTAGGCATTTTAATAGGCCACTGTACTGTGCGTTCTCTTGCTAAATTATCTCACATACCTGGTGTAAATACCCACCGTCTGTTCTGTTACTACACGGCTGTGTACTTTGAAATATACAATATCTAGGCATTTTAATAGGCCACTGTACTGTGCGTTCTCTGCTAAATTATCTCACATACCTGGTGTAAATACCCACCGTCTGTTCAGTTACTACACGGCTGTGTACTTTGAAATATACAATATCTAGGCATTTTAATAGGCCACTGTACTGTGCGTTCTCTTGTTAAATTATCTCACATACCTGGTGTAAATACCCACCGTCTGTTCTGTTACTACACGGCTGTGTACTTTGAAATATACAATATCTAGGCCATTTAATAGGCCACTGTACTGTGCGTTTTCTTGTTAAATTATCTCACATACCTGGTGTAAATACCCACCGTCTGTTCTGTTACTACACGGCTGTGTACTTTGAAATATACAATATCTAGGCCATTTAATAGGCCACTGTACTGTGCGTTCTCTTGTTAAATTATCTCACATACCTGGTGTAAATACCCACCGTCTGTTCAGTTACTACACGGCTGTGTACTTTGAAATATACATATCTAGGCCTTTTAATAGGCCACTGTACTGTGCGTTCTCTTGCTAAATATTTCACATACCTAATTATATACCCAAATATTGTATTTGCAACAAAAAAAAATAAAATGCGGAGGGGGGCTAGCGGAATAGGACGTGGACCGAGGACGGGGGCGCGGAAATGCTGTTGGGGGCCTTGTTGAAGCCAGTGGGGATACAATGTGTGCTGGTGAGGATCAGCCAGGATCCCGCTCATCCAGAATCCCTGCCTTTATGGGACAGTTAAGCAGGGGGCGGGTTACACCGCTGTTGAGGCCTGAGCAGGTGAACAGGTGGTGCAATGGATAGCCGATAGCGCTTCCACACAGTTGTCCACCAGCCAGTCATCCACAGTCTCACTCTGACCCTCCTTCCTCCACACCTGGCCAACAGAGTCATCCCACCCTTGACCCCTCCCAGGAGCTCTTTTCGGGTCCTTTTTCAGATGTGCCGGAAGAATCCCAGGAGCTAGC
>ONZH01018729.1:0-44392 GCA_900303285.1 Rhinella marina | reverse complement strand
GGGCCTTCCACATAATTTTTAAGAGTCTCACCTCTTGGCCTCCACATAATTTTAAGAGGTCTCACCCTTGGGCCTCCACATAATTTTTAAGAGGTCTCACCTCTTGGGCCTCCACATAATTTTTAAGAGGTCTCACCTCTTGGGCCTCCACATAATTTTTAAGAGGTCTCACCTCTTGGGCCTCCACAAATTTTTTAGAGGTCTCACCTCTTGGGCCCACATAATTTTTTAAGAGGGTCTCACCTCTTGGGCCTCCACATTAATTTTTAACAGGTCTCACCTCTTGGGCCTCCACAAATTTTTAAGAGGTCTCACCTCTTGGGCCTCCACATAATTTTTAAAGTCTCACTCTTGGGCCTACCAAACAATTTTTCTCATCTCACCTCTTGGGCCACAAACAATTTTAAGAGGTCTCACCTCTTGGGCCTCCACATAATTTTTAAGAGGTTTCACCTCTTGGGCCTCCACATAATTTTTAAGAGGTCTCACCTCTTGGGCCTACAAACAATTTTAAGTCTCACCTCTTGGGCCTACAAACAATTTTTAAGAGGTCTCACCTCTTGGGCCTCCACATAATTTTAAGAGGTTTCACCTCTTGGCCTCCACACATATTTTTAAAGAGGTCTCACCTCTTTGGGCCTACAAACAATTTTTCTCACCTCACCTCTTGGGCCTACAAACAATTTTTAAGAGGTCTCACCTCTTGGGCCTCCACATAATTTTTTAAGAGGTTTCACCTCTTGGGCCTCCACATAATTTTTAAGAGGTCTCACCTCTTGGGCCTACAAACAATTTTTCTCAGGCTCACTCTTGGGCCTACACAACAATTTTTAAGAGGTCTCACCTCTTGGGCCTCCACATAATTTTTAAGAGGTCTCACCTCTTGGGCCTCCACACAATTTTTAAGAGGTCTCACCTCTTTGGCCTCCACATAATTTTTAAGAGGTCTCACCTCTTGGGCCTCCACATAATTTTTAAGAGGTCTCACCTCTTGGGCCTCCACATAATTTTTAAGAGGTCTCACCTCTTGGGCCTCCACATAATTTTTAAGAGGTCTCACCTCTTGGGCCTACAAACAATTTTTTTCAGGCCTCACCTCTTGGGCCTACAAACAATTTTTAAGAGGTCTCACCTCTTGGGCCTCCACATAATTTTTAAGAGGTCTCACCTCTTGGGCCTCCACATAATTTTTAAGAGGTCTCACCTCTTGGCCTCCACATAATTTTAAGAGGTCTCACCTCTTGGGCCTCCACATAAATTTTTAAGAGGTCTCACCTCTTGGGCCTCCACATAATTTTTAAGAGGTCTCACCTCTTGGGCCTCCACATAATTTTTAAGAGGTCTCACCTCTTGGGCCTCCACATAAATTTTTAAGAGGTCTCACCTCTTGGGCCTCCACATAATTTTTAAGAGGTCTCACCTCTTGGGCCTCCACATAATTTTTAAGAGGTCTCACCTCTTGGGCCTCCACATAATTTTTAAGAGGTCTCACCTCTTTGGGCCTCCACATAATTTTTAAGAGTCTCACCTCTTGGGCCTCCACATAATTTTTAAGAGGTCTCACCTCTTGGGCCTCCACATAATTTTTAAGAGGTCTCACCTCTTGGGCCTCCACATAATTTTTAAGAGGTCTCACCTCTTGGGGCCTACAAACAATTTTTATCAGGTCTCACCTCTTGGGCCTCCAAATAATTTTTTCAGGTCTCACCTCTTGGGCCTACAAACAATTTTTAAGGCTCACCTCTTGGGCTCAATTTTAGAGGTCTCACCTCTTTGGCCTCCACATAATTTTTAAGAGGTCTCACCTCTTGGGCCTACAAACAATTTTTCTCATGCCTCACCTCTTGGGCCTACAAAACAATTTTTAAGAGGTCTCACCTCTTGGGCCTACAAACAATTTTTATTATGGCTCACCTCTTGGGCCTTAATACAATTGTTAAGAGGTCTCACCTCTTGGGCCTACAAACAATTTTTAAGAGGTCTCACCTCTTGGGCCTACAAACAATTTTTATTATGGCTCACCTCTTGGGCCTTAATACAATTTAGAGGTCTCACCTCTTTGGCCTCACTTAATTTTTTCGAGGGCTCACTCTTGGGCCTCCACATAATTTTTCGAGGCTCACCTCTTGGGCCTCCATATAATTTTTTCGAGGGCTCACCTCAAGCTAACTTTGCGCCACTCATAAAATATTTTCACAAACAAGGACCTAAGAGCCCTCGATGGGAGGATCTTTGTGTGGGGGCCTGTTATAGGGAAAGATGCGGCCCTGCGGGCTCTAGCCTGCCTTCTCCATGAGCCTCTGGCCAGCCCACGGCCTCTTCCTGCCTTTTGGGGTCCTACGCATCCCTCAACATCCCACTGCTTACCTGCTAGGACATGACACTGGGCCAGGTCGGGTCACTGACATCTCAAGCGCCAACAATTGGGCTTTAAGGCTTCTGCATGTGTTTGAGTTGTTTTACATTTTAAAGAAGACATGTCTGACCACATCTCACACACACAACAATGACAATTAGGGGTGGGGTCTATTTGCTTTCCCTTTGCCTATGCCATCTGTGGTTGTCATAGGCAACGTGATTTTAAGGGTGCAGAATTTTATCTTCTTTTTTGTCTAGTTTGGCTTGGGGTCCATGGCAATGTAGAGGAAAGAAGGTTTCCTTGTATGGTCTCACTTTACAGAGAGGATACATTGTCTTTGGAGTGTATTGTTGAGAGGCTGTGATAGTGGCGTAATAGTGCGACTTGGGCGCGTTATATGCACCCAGACATGCTTCCCCTGCTGTCCCAGTTGCATTCCAGCAGTGTTGGCATCCTTTTCTGAGGTTTCAGGGTGGACTTGGTGACCTCCAAGTGGTCGAATTGAGATTTCCAAGTGGCGAGCATTGTTTTCCCATAGACTTTAATGGGATTCGATATTCGGTCGAATAGTCGAATTTCGCGGTCTATTCGAATCGAATTTCGAACTTTCGAATATTTCACTACTCGCTCATCTCTAATAATGACTAGTGGGGCTGTCAGTCTGGGGGGAGAAGAATAGAACTAGAAGAGATAGGTGGTAGTGGAGGCTTGTTTTACTGAGCAGATGGTAAGATGGAGGAGGACACTGAATATATAGGCTATGTGGAGGGCTAAGCATTGCTGGAATAAACAGTGTATAGCTGTGAACTCCCTGCTGTGGAACTACAAGTACAAGCAAACCTGTCAAGACTATGAAACGTCTGGAGAAGGAGCCTCTGCATCTGTGAGCTTCGTTATCCTAGACAGAAGAAAAAAACATGTCTGCCTAGTTGGTGTGCACTCCTTTATAGAGGGGTTAATTAGTCTGATTTACTAATGATTTGTCTTCTGTCCTAGACAAGAGGAGCAAGACATTAACCCTTTGTGTGTGCTGCCTGAAGGACGATAAGGATAGATAGATAGATAGATAGATAGATAGATAGATAGATAGATAGATAGATAGATAGAAAAAATAAAATCCACAGCACATTCAAATAGTGAATGAAGTGACGTCCTTTATTCACCCATGCGACATTTCAGTCCGCTTACTGGGACCGTTCTCAAGTGCTTGAGAACGGTCCCAGTAAGCGGACTGAAACGTCGCATGGGTGAATAAAGGACGTCACTTCATTCACTATTTGGATGTGCTGTGGATTTTATTTTTTATATTCGTGGATGTTGGTCGCATTGAGCTGCTGGCACTCCTTACTTGCTACATATGCTGTGTGTGCGGCTCTATTGTTATAGATAGATAGATAGATAGATAGATAGATAGATAGATAGATAGATAGATACAGTGCCTTGAAAAAGTATTTTTACCCCTTTAACTTTTCCATATTTACCATTGGGCTGGGAAGGGACAATAACTGTGTCCCTTCCCACCCTGGTAGTGCCAGGCTGCCGCTGCTGGTTGTATCTGGCTGGAGAAGGAAAAAAAGGGAGACCCCACGCCATTTTTTTCAAAAATAATTAAATAATTTCAAAAAATGGCGTGGGGTCCCCCCTTTTTTCCTTCTCCAGCCAGATACAACCAGCAGCGGCAGCCTGGCACTACCAGGGTGGGAAGGGACACGGTTATTGGCCCTTCACAGCCTAATGGTACCAGCCTGCAGCCGCCCCAGAGCCAGACCCTCAATTTAGAAGGTCCGGTCCTGCGGGTACCCGGCTCTTCCTGACACCCCTGGTGGCAGTGGGTGCCGGGGTAATAGATGTTGGGGTTAGTGCTAGCCATACCGGCAAGCACTAAGCCCAATATTAGTAATCAGGCCGTCTGTAGATAGCTGTGATTACTAAAACTGCAATGTTGTAAAAAAAATACACACACACAAGTATAAAATATTTTATTGAAATAAACACTCCCCCAGACCCCTGTTTGACCATTTTATTTAAAAAATAAAAAAGCTGGTCTGACGTAATCCACCGAATCTGACGTAGTCTTCTGCATTCACGATCCTGAAAAATAGAAAACAAACAAACAAACAAAAAAACAAACAAACAAACACAGACCACTTACCTCCTCCTCCTCAGGCTTCTTCTCCTCAGCAGTGGAGCCTCTTCATTACATTGCGCCCTCTGCTGGTGAATAAGTAAAGAAATTACACCTTGAATTCTTCAGTGAAAAAAAAAAACATGATAGGTGACTGTCATGAACTCTATTGAAAGTCAATGGAGGACGGATCCGTTTACTATTGTGTCACACCAAACGGATCCATCCTCCATTGACTTTCAATGGGGTCATGACGGATCCATCTTGGTGCGGGGAGGGGACTCGAATATTGCGCTTGAGTACACTTGGTGTTCGGCCAAACACCAAGAGGACCCGAGCGTAGGCATGCTCGGCCGAACAGCGAGTTCGGCCAAGCATACTCGCTCAACACTAGTTATGTCTCTACCAGCTTTGCACATCTAGAGGCTGACATTTTTGCCCATGCTGCAAAATAGCACAAGCTCAGTCAGATTGGATGAGGAGAATTTTCAAATCTTGTCACAAGGTGAACCTCCACCTCAGTCTCAAGTCTTTTGGAATCCAGTATTCTAATATTCAGTATTCATCCAGGATTGCCCTGTATTTAGCTCCATCCATCTTCCCATCAACTCTGACCATTTTCCTTGTCCCTTCTGAAGGAAAGCCTCCCCACAGCATGATACTGCCCCCACCTTGTTTCATGGTAGGGATGGTGTGTTCAGGATGATGTGCAGCTGTGTGTTTTCCACCACACATAGTGTTTTGCTTGTAGGACAAAAAGTTCAACTTTGGTCTTGTTTCAGATTATGGATTGAACAGAGCTCCGTGAGATGTTTAGAGCTTGGAATATTTTTTTATAACCTTACTCTGCTTTACACTTCTCCACAACTTTATCCCTGACCTGTCTGGTGTGTTCCTTATTTTTCATTATGCTGTTTGATCACTAATGTTCACTGAGGCCTTCACAGAACAGCTGTAGTTATACTGATAATAAATTACACACAGGTGGACCTTATTTAATAATCAGGTGAATTCTGAAGGCAGTTGGTCACATTGCATTTTATTTATGGATATCAGAGTACAGGAGGCTGAATACATATGCACACCACACTTTTCAGATTTTTATTTATTAAAAATAAAAAAATAAAATTTTCTTTTCATTTTACACATACGTGCTACTTTGTGTTGGTCTATCACATAAAATCCTAATAAAAATTTAAGTTTGTGGATGTAATTTGAAAAAATGTGGAAACGTTCAAAGGGTATGAATACTTTTTCAAGGCATTGTAGGTATATATATATATATATATATATTATCGCCTGTGTGGTTTGTCATGGGTGTATGCAGCAGTGTTGTGTGTGTGTACGTTTCTGACATTGACCCCTCCACTTCATTAACCCTTTTCGGTTTTGCGTTTTCATTTTTCTTCCCTATTTTCCGTGAGCCATAACTTTTTTATATTTTTGTTCACATAGCTGTATGGGGCTAATTTTTTCCGGGACAAGTTGTACTTTCCAATGCCACCATTTAATATTGCATATGGTGTAGAGTGAAGCGGGAAAAAAATTCCAAATCGGGTGAAATTGCAAAAAAAAACGCAATTCTCCTACAGTTTTATGGGTTTTTTATTTACGGCGTTTTACAGGGTCAGGATCATTACTGATTCGAAAAGTGGGTTGCTATGTTGCTATATTGCAGAACTATCTGAGATGTGGAAAACCCTGTAATTATATTTTTACCCAGCTTTATTCTTCCTTCAGAATTCAGAAAAGTTTTCAATAGTTCTTTGAAAGAAGTAAGTTAACAGCGCTCCACTTTAGTGACTTCCGTGATTTTTGTAGAATGGCTGCAGCTCCTTATGTAAACATCCACATTTCCCATTTGTCATTTTGTTGCTGTTGTTCTTGTCATGCTGTGTGTTTTATTACACTGTCGTAAAACGACTCCAATATATTTCCAACATAAAACAACAAATTGCATTGCAGTCGTAGTATAGTACAAGAAGACAACAAAAAAAACCAAAACATGAAATTGACTGAAAATGAAGAAAAATTGAAAATGATGTCTCCGTTACCTCAACGGATACGTTATAAACTGTTCAAAAATGTTCTAACTGTGTTCCATAAAATGTGCCAGTGTCACCAGCATAATAAACAATGTAATTTAGTACTTCTTTATTTCACTTACAAACTTCTAGAGGTTGATATATTGACCTCCAGACTCAGATGCTGCAACTCCTTATTCATATGTGGCTGAATATCTCGTACCGGAAGTATTCACAGGAGAGATTTCAAATTTTTTAATATAGTCAGTCACTTTTCCCCTAAGGAAACAAATGTGAGAATTTCCACTGCCAAAGAATATAAAACTAGAATAAACTGAACCAGACTCTACAGAAAGTGTTTTATTGTTTGTGGGTTTGTTATTTCTTTTTGCAATACTTTTATTTTGGCTTATGTTTGTTTTATATTTTTTATTATTTTGAGGCTGGTTATTTTTCTAGTTTTTTTAAAAGACTGTAAAAATATGGCTCAATTAGATACCGCGATGTGATGTTACTTGGCGACCAGTGAAATTACAGTACAGAAGTACAGAATAAAACATTAGGACAAATTGTTTGTTGAGATGAAAATATATATATATATATATATATATATATATATATTTTTGCTTGTGCTATTTTTGATGTTGACATTATGCTATGTACATTTATAGATGCAGGTACAGTTAAATATTGATAGTCTCCACGAAGCACTACATGGAGCCATGTTTGTCTGTTAATTATGTAGGTCTCAGAAAATAATGCACTATAATAATAGATGCAAACACAACATTTGAGACTCTCAGCCAATATATTTTGATCAAAACACATCTGTGCCCACCTACCAGCACCACGGTGGTCTCAGTCAGCCAGGTCCTACGCTAAACCTACCTAGGCAGTTGTGCATCTATGTTTACGAGCGCAGATCCTGCACATACGGTATAATGTGCTGCTCCTAGTTACCTCTGTGTGCACCAAGCAACCAAGGAGGGGAGGAGCACACACACCTACAGTATATATACCATGGTGGGAACAGATGTGTTTTGATCAAAATATATTGGCTGAGAGTCAGCGTGAGGGCTTAGTCCATATGTTGTGTTTGCATCTATTGTTATAGTGCATTATTTTCTGTGACTTTATAAATATAGCCTTGTACATCCGCACATTTTACTTTCATATCATTCAGGATGTTTTGCATCTTTTTTCCGTGATTTTTTTGATATGTCTTGAAGGAGTGGTACCTTCAGGTGTGAATGCGCTCCTATAACTAGGGGAGTAGCACTCATGTGCACTTTTGCCCCACCAATCCTACAGGCGACCTTGATTAGGTGGTACATACAGTATAGGCGTGTGTGCTCCTCCTCTCATTGGTTGCTGATGCACACAGAGGTAACTAGGAGCAGCACACTATATGTGCAGGGTCTACGCACCTAAACATAGATGCACAACCGCATAGGTAGGTTTAGCGTTGGACCTGCCTGACCTGAGACCACCTTGGCGCTGGGTAGGTGGGCACAGATGTGTTTTGATCAAAATATATTGGCTAAGAGTCTCAGAGTGAGGGCTAAGTCCATATGTTATGTTTGCATCTATTGTTATAATGCTTTATTTTCTGTGACTTTATCAATGTAGCCATGCACATGCGCACATTTTACTATCATATCGTGCAGTTTTGTATCTTTTTTCTGTGATTTTTTTTTTCCTGGTAATTAAGTCTGCCTCGGCTTTGCCCGGGTATATTTAATTTATTTCATTTAATGTTTGTGTGTGTATCGTTAAAAGATATCGAGGGTGACTTTTACAGACCCGCCCCTCTAACAATGACCTCCACAGCAGCCTGCCCTTTAACAGAAACATCCACAGCGCCCTCCCCTTTAACTGTGACCTCCACAGCAGCTAGGGTGGCCACTGTTTTCACCCCAGAAAGCTGGCCCTCACCGGCCATTCCCCCAAACGTGAAGCAGCACCCCCAGTTCCCATGAAGCCACACCACTAAACATTAGGCCATGGCCCCTGGCTCCGTGAAGACACGGAGGAGAAGCTGTCAGATCGTGAGCTACTGAAAGGGTGGACATCCCTGAGTCCATCCAGGCACTGCGCCGGACAGAGAACAGGTAGCCAGATAACTGGACTGTCCAGGCTAAAGCCGCACATCTGGCCACCCTAACATCAGCCTGCCCCTAGGGTGGCCAGAGGTCCGGTTTTAGTACAATCACAGAAAAAAAAGTGGTCTAAAATGGCAGAAAATTGCTCAGACCCCTATGCTGTTGCGCATATCAAACCGGGGGAGCAATGGCCAGAGGTCCGGTTTTAGGCTGGACAGTCTGGCTTTCAGACTCCCTGTCCACCGTCCAGCGCAGGGCCTGGACAGACACAGGGATGTCCACCCTTTCAGTAGCTCACGCTCAGACAGCTTCTCCTCCGTGTCTTCACGGAACCAGTTGTGTTGTGTTTAGGGGTGTGGCATAATGGAGACCTGCTTCTCTCAGTCCAATGATGCACCCCCTCTCAAAGTCTGTCAACAGTCAAAGTATATTCGAGTGCATTGTAGAGGCATGTTTAGCAGTCAACCATCTCACACCAAGAGGCACACTATCCAAAAGTAACTTCTAAGAGCTTGTACTGGGTAAGCCGTTTTGCACACTTTTGTGATTAGACCCAGTGTATAATCAAACCACACCTGAAATCATTTGCATATATACCTGAGACATTACTGCATGCCGAGTTTTGCAGCAATCTGACATTTCTATCTGAGTATTGCATACACACATACTTGCAGAAGTTGGCACAGTTCCTAAACATTACTGAACAGTTCCTGAGGTTGTGTACTATCTCTCTCTCTCTCTCTCTCTCTCTCAGATATGTGTCCACAATTCACAGCTGCAGGGTGCAGACCTTCAACAGATAAGAAATCTGTCTCTTGAGTATGGCTGGGAGCCAAAAGCTTCTAGGCCAACCAAATGCTGTGAAGCCGAAAGCCTTACAGTCTTGTATCATGCACTGTCCCTTGTAATGGCTGCTTAACGCTTCAGAATAAAACTCTTTTCTTTCCCTTAGGGATTGTCACCTAGCTCCAGCACCTCTAGAAGGGTGGGATGAGGATTCCCACCTAGCAACTATTGCTTTAGGGTGGTTGTTAACCCCCCACTTACCGAACCATCAGGGTGGAACACATTCAAAACAATAATAAGACAATCACAGAGTTTAACCCGTTAAACAGTGCATCACTGGGTCACTGCACTGTTACAGATTCTAGGCTAGGAAGTATAAGGCTACTTTCACACTAGCGGTTTTTTTTTTCCGGTATTGAGTTCCGTCATAGGGGCTCAATACCGGAAAAAAAAAACTTCAGTTTTGTTCCCATTCATTGTCAACGGGGACAAAACTGAAGAGAAAGGAATGCTCCTAAATGCATTCCGTTCAGTTCAGTTGCGTCCCCAGACCGGAGAGCAAACCGCATCATGTTGCATTTTGCTTTCCATCCTGGGGATCCGGAACAAGACGGATCCGGCATCACCCCCAATGCAAGTCAATGGGGACGGATCCGTTCTGTGTGACACAATAGAAACCGGATCCGTCCTCCATTGACTTTCAATGGAGTTAATGACGGATCCGTCCCAGCGATGTTAAAGATAATACATCCGGATCCATTCATAACGGATGCAGACGGTTGTATTATCAGTAACGGAAGCGTTATTGCTGAACCCTGCCGGATCCAGCAATAATGCTAATGTGAAAGCAGCCTTAGATATCAGTACTCCTCTGCATAAGTGAGTAGAGCTAGACAACAGAAATGCATCTTCTAAAACATCTTCCATTTATCAGTAATTTAGTCAGTACATTACACAGTAATTTAGAGATAAGGTTTATAAGATGACCAGCACAAAGTGAAAGTAATATTCAGACAGAGAGACAGTTAACCCTGCGTGACAGAACGGCTCAATATTTTTTATAAAGGCAGATTGAAGAAATTTTTAGCCTAAAATTAGTAAAATGCAATCATTAAAAGAATTGTCCCCGAAGGTGTACATAGCCTTTCAGTACAATTACCAAAATCCATGTTCAGTAACCACTTAATTGTTTTCACACTGTGATGGGTGGTCAGTTGAGTCGAGGTTTCAGAGGTGAAATTCTGGCCCATCACTACCCTCAATAATGTCTGTCTGCCAATAAGAAAGTATTGTTGATGGAAAGGTTTAGTTGGGGATGAGTGGACCCATGGAAGTTTGGGTTCACCGGATTCGGCCGAATTTCAGGTCAAAGTTCGGGTTCAGGACCCAAACTTGACCCCGGACCCCATTGAAGTCAATTGGTACCTGAACTTCACTTTATTGTTTTCCGTTCTAACATGGTTATATTGGAAAATAATAATATTCTTAAGACAGAATGTAAATCAATATGGCCATTTAGGGGGTTAAAAAAAACTCACCTCATCCATGATTGCGCTGCAGCAGCTTTTCTATCTTCACTGAACAGGACCTGCCAAAGGACCTGCAATATGCGTGATGATGTCACAAGTGGGAGAGCGCAGAGACGTCATTGTGCACATCACAGGTCCTTTGGCAGGTCCTGTTCAGTGAAGACAGAAGAAGCTGCTGCTGCGGGATAAAGTGGATGAGGTGAGTTGTTTTTTTTTTTGCTTGTTTTTTAAGCCCTAAATGGCCATATTGTTTTGCATTCTGTCTTATAACCATGTTATAATGGAAAATAATAAAATCAGCCAAACACCGAACCCGAGCCCTGACTTCAGTGAAAAAGTCCAGGTTCGAGTCTGGGTACCCAAACTTGCAAAGTTCGGTACGAACCTGAACTTTGCAGTTTGGGTTCGCTCATCCCTAGTTGGTAATACTCAAATTTTTATGCCTAGCCATCCAATCAAGCTCTGGACATACCTGTACATTTTACATTGAATTTGAAAGCTGACAGCTATCTTTCTAGAGTCCCTGATACACAAGCACCCATGAGATGAGAGTCTATTTGCTGTGAATGGGGACAAGGGGGTAAGTTGCAGCCACACAGTTCTGGTGGAGGCTGATATCCCTAAGAACCAAAGGATCAGACATGTCAATGCCAGATCCTTTTCTCCTTAACACCTGTTGTCAGTGGAGAGTCAGGAGGTCCCCATACACATTAGATAGTTGGCTGGTCCCAGCAGAATCCTCAGGTTAATATAGTATCTGTTGCCAGTTTAAGATAGACTCCATTTGTTCTCCATAAAGTAATACAACTGATAGCAAAAACAAACAACGAAAGATAAATCCCAAATCACCACAAGGTCACTAGTAACAAACTATAACATTAAACAAGCAGTTAATAAAGATTAATCTTTCAACCGGCTGAACCTACAAGGAGAAAACTCATTAGCGTATTCATTTGTATTCTCTTTGTAGCGGCAATACAAAGATACCACATGCTCTCGTTTAATGAGTATGGTATTTTGTTTCTTCCTAAAGACCTGTAAATTTGTTTGAAAATATTTCGTTTTAGCCCATGTGTAGATATCAGGGAAAACAGATGGAGTTTAATTAGATAAAACACAGGATGTCAACTCTACGGGAATATCTAATTACCTTTCTATGAAGAATAACCTTTCTAGGGCTATGCTTGCTGTTTATGTTCATTAACTAGAGTTTCATTTTATTTTGGTGCAGGATGTGAACTTTAACTGTTGACTTTGTACCAAAGTATAACGTACTTCTTGAAATTTCTCTAACTGCAAATGAAATGCCTGGTTTTTGCATTCGCATTTTATACCTTTTAAGTTTTGGATAATGAAAATAAACACACTAAAGGGAAGCTGTCACCATGAAAATGTAGTATAATCTTGCAGGCAGCATGTTATAGAACAGGAAGAGCTGAGCAGATTAATATATTGTTGTTTGGGGAAAAAAATCTGTAAAACTTGTATTTTATTCATTTAAATCTCTGCTCATTCTGGGCTTTGAAGTCCAGGAGGCGGTCCTATCAGTGATTGACAGGCTTCCCTCTATGACTGTGTATAAAGAGATAGCTGTCAATCACTGATAGGACCACCTCCTGGACTTCAAAGCCTAGAATGATCAGGAATATAAATTAATGAAATACAAGTTTTACTGAAAAATTTTCTTTAAAGTATCAAACTGCATATCAGGAGTAATAAATGAGACAAACTGGACATCTTGTATTTTGCTAGTCATCCAACTAGCTTTCTCAATTAGACTGGCTTGTACAAGAAATCTCCAGCACTAAAGGGGTTGTCTCACTTCAGCTAATGGCATTTATTATGTAGAGAAAGTTAATACAAGGCACTTACTAATGTATTGTTATTATCCATATTGCTTCCTTTGCTGGCTGGATTCATTTTTCCATCACATTATGCACTGCTCGTTTCCATGGTTACAGACCACCCTACAATGCATCAGTGATGGTCGTGCTTGCACACTACAGGATAAAGAGTCACCCTCTCTGGTGGCCAGGACCATGGGAGCGCACATCGCCTAGTTCTTTTTCCTATATTGTGCAAACACGGCAACCACTGCTGGATTGCAGGGTGGTCTGTAACCATGGAAACTAGCAGTGCATAATGTGATGGAAAAATGAATCCAGCCAGCAAAGAAAGCAATATGGACAATCATAATACATTAGTAAGTGCCTTGTATTAACTTCCTCTACATGATAAATGCCACTTACTGAAGTGAGACAACCCCTTAAATACTGGTGACTCATGCTCCAGTTATGGAGGTAAGATGTTTTCACTCAATCAACAGGATTCAGCTTTGTACCTATATCTCAAGGACAGAGGGCACTTTTTAGACTGTGAGGTTTTCATCTTAAACACAGAGGGGGGCTGGTTCATAAAAGGTGTGAAAGAAGCTATTTATGTTAAACTGGAGAAACAGAGCTTGAATAGAGGTGAAGTGGTATCTATTGTCTTCCACTTACAATGCTGTTCTAACACATCTCCCAAGGCAGTTTAATCACATCTAATAGTGTTTAGTCCTTACATTACACCATGAGGATAATGTATCATGAGTTATATATATGTATCATGTATAATGTATCATGAACTATTTTATGTAAAGTGGATACTTGCAGGATTGGGGATAGCAGCAGGATGACAATGTTGGAGGACCAGGAGGGGGAGGATGAAGTTAGTAAAAGTCAACAAAAAGATCGAAAAGTGAGGAATCTGAGATGTCTGAGCGTCAAACTCCGCAGGGGGGAGATGTGGTTGAAAGAAGTCGCCAAGGCGCTCTGGTTCGAATGAAGAAAACGAGGAATGTAATAGATATGTGGTTCTGTAGTGTCCTGTATGTTTCACAGCGCAAAATGTAATATATATCACCATATGTATCTAACAGTAGGGCTGGATAAAGAGGCTGGATTGAGAATTTAGCAAGGGAGGTATGTATGTGTGTGTGTGTGGGGGGGGGGGTGCCATTTTTATTTTCACCTCAGGCAGCAGAAAGGCTAGAATTGACTCTATCTATCTATCTATCTATCTATCTATCTATCTATCTATCTATCTATCTATCTATCTCATATCTATCTATTTCATTTCTATTTCCTTTTAAAAGACTCTTTTTTATGGGTCACCCCTACTGGTATTACTAAATAATTTAGTCTAAAAGAGGCTGGTGTGTACTAGAACTATTTTTATTAAATATAATTTACCGTAATCTCTCATTATTAGCACACAAAAATGTGACCCCTACCACCTTCAGCTTATTCTGTGCTGCAGGTAACTTGGATATAATGATGTCTATGTTTTCAGGGCGCTTGTCTCAGCTTTATATTTTACAATCCACATGCCGAAGCTTATAAAATACCTTCTATTTGATAAAACTGCATGCATTTATGGATTATTGCTGATTGGTTTATTCTGTTATTTTTATTGTACTGATTCACATGCTGTTAACGTTTGTAACTGGGAAATGTTCACATTTCTATTCTCCAGCCCAGACTCTTGGAATAAACATGAAAATTCAACTCCCCCCTCTTTTCTTTGGAATTTATTTTTTAGTAGAAGAAATATTCAATTTTTTTTAGTTTGATGGACTTATGGTGAGAAATGGATATTTTAGATATGCAGGCAAATTATTCATGTACGACAAATGATGATTTACAATAGAAGGCAAATCTCGAGCAGAGTAATAAAACCTCACAGAAGCATTTGGAAGACTTAGAGCATAAGCAATGGCATAAAGCGGGTTTCATTAATAAGTAATATAGAAAGTGGTCGTATATGAAAATCCTGAAAGAGTGATTGAAGACACATATACAACATGGAAATTTCTCAAGAAAGGGGGTGGCAGATTGTCATTCATGGAACATGATAGGTGTAAATTGTAGTTCTGAGCAAGTGAATTTCATTTCCTTGAATGATAGGTACATTCATTATAGTGCCTGTTACATGCATAATACAATAAACATACAACCAGACTGATATACATGATATCAGTCAGAGACAGACAGAGACATAGATAGATAGATAGATAGATAGATAGATAGATAGATGAAAATTTGCTTACCAAAATTTTTCTTTCCTTTAGTCCAAAGGCAGCACAACACATTGGGTTAATGTTTCCCTCCTCCCGTCTAGGACAGAAGAAAATGATTAGTAAATCAGACTAATTAACCCCCCTATAATAGTAGTGCACACTCACAGGATAGATGTGTTTTTTCTTCTGTCTAGGACAAGGAAGCTCACATATACAGAGGCTCCTGCTGCTGTGAAGGCCAGTATGGTTGTCAAGCCTGATATTATATAACTGGAAGTGTCTCCAGACTATACCATGAAGTGCCATAAGAATGTCCGGTGTGGTGGCTCCTGGACCAACTGCTGACAATCCCACAGGATAGATGTGTTTTTTATCAAGCAATAACTTTTACAGGGAGGGATACTTGTGCTGCCTTTGGACTAAAGGAAAGAAAAATTTCGGTAAGCAAATTTTCATCTTTCCTTATCGTCCTTCAGGCAGCACAACACAATGGGAATTGACAAGCAGTAATAAGCCGGGGGGGGGGGTCAAAATGCAGCCTAATAATCACTTGTTTGCCAAATGCTGAATTGCAAGTACCCGATACCGCAACGTAATTATTTTGTAAAGATGCATGGAGACGACCATGTAGAGGCTCTTCATATTAGATCCAATGCTTTTTTTTTTCTTTCTCTGCGCAAGCGACTAAGTGGACAGAGTTGAGAGTGTTGTAACTCCATCCGGTAACTGGAGTACTTGAAATCTAGAAGCAGTATTCTTAATCCAAGCAGAGTAGGCTTGTTGGGTTATTATGCTTCTCTATAAGCTGTTGGTCACCCGACCTGAAGGACCCTGGATCTCCAATGATCAGTAGATGAAGCTTGTCTTGATCAGCTGAATGAGGAATCTGAAAGATGAATTTCTTAACGGACATTCATGTTAGAGAGAGATCTAGAAGGGTCTAGAGCAACAACCTTAAAGGAGAGTCTTCTTGATGAACTTTGAGATATGGATCTTGTATTTCCACTATGTTCTTGGCTGATGAAATTGCCAACAGAAATAAACCTCCCAAATACGAACCTTAGAGGAGCTTCTGTAAGAGGTTCAACCGGGGTGTAAAGAACAACCTGATCCCAGGCTGGAATTGGAGGCTTAACAATTAATTTAAATTGAAGAAAAAGCATGAATATACATAGGCATAAGTGGCGGCCCTGAAATGTAACCTAAAGTGGAAAAGGAAGCAAAGTTTTCCACCACCACCTCAGTCCTGAACCAAAAATTCTAGGCTGTGAACTGAGCATGTTTGGTGCGGAAGCTGTAGGCCTGCTTGATCGAGAAGAACTGGCTGGACTGTATGTTCAATAATCTCCTCTGACAAATTGTACCAGTGAGGGATCAAGCCCTCCAGGCTAGATGAGCACTATGGCTATGGCCACACATCCCACTTCCCTGAACACTCAGGATATGAGGGTAATAGAGGAAAATTTGATTGAACAATTCCTGCAAGACAGGCCATCTATTCTTCTGATGGATCCACCTGGTTCAGGAGCAGAAATATTGAGCTTAGTATTGCAGACTGACCCCATTGCCTCTAAATGGGATACCCCATCTACATATGATGTGATAAAGATACAGTTGCTGAGACTAACTGAGACCTACTTAACCGCTCCGCCTGAACCCTCAGAATACCTTGAACGGGGAAGAGTACTTCCTGACCAGTGCTATTGGAACAGCCAGAAACAACAAACTTGTTCAGTATACTCCGGACCAAGCCATTCAACAGGATTTCTCAAGATTCCGGCTTGACTACCACAAGATGACCTAGGCTTGATAAATCTTGGTCCTTCTTGAAACAAAGCTGTTTAGCAATGTAGAATTATGGCCAGAGCTTCTATCAAAGAGGTCAGGGAATTTTACATTTGTGGACAGAGAGGCTTCTGGGCTGCTCTGATGGCAATCTTGACCAGCAAAGGAATGGCGGATGTACAGGAGATGCTGGGGGAGCCCTATTAAAATATTGCTGTGGGCGATAGGCTACCTGGCCTGCTCCCGTTATTCCCAGTTACTCCACTGGCCCTTGGTGATGGGACCTTAAGCATCACATACACCTCTATTTCTGGATCTGCTCCACTGAAAGCTAAGCAACCAGTTCTACCTGGAATCTAAGGGTCAGTGAATTGAAGATAAGAAAAATCTGGTGAGAGCCGGCACTGAGAACCTGAGATGGGTAGCAGTAATGTGATATAAGTGAATATAGAATCTAGGCCATAAAAACGACCTGCTGGTGCATATTGATAAGAAACAGCAAATCAATCAAACTTCTTCCGAGAAGGTACATTTTAGTCAGGTCTAACCTCCATCATACCGTTGGTCTTGGCTGTGCAAACCCTCTTGAAAACACCTAGAATTCCCTGGGATAGAGGTCAAGATCTTACTATTAAGACATGAAAGAACCATAATATAAGGCTCATGAAAGGTCGAATTATTTGCCTTGGGGGGCAATTTCCACTAAAGATAGTAACCTGGATACAAGATTCTATCCAGGAGACTGACGAAATACTAAAATTATGATGTCTCTGTATTCCATTCTAGTGCTTGGAGAGCCTGAAACATAGAAATACTCTTCTATCAATCCCTCAGAGCCCCTCTAGGAGGTCTTGGAATGAAAAAATTACAATATGAAAACTAGCCTAAGAGGAGTATTGTGGAAAAAAAAAAAAAACTTTCTGTAACATTAGAATTGATTTAACGAGGAAAAAATAGCGCTAACAGAATGTCTGTATGCACAGAGCGTCCAAGGGAACCACATGAGTAGGAGGTACAATAGGGCCCATACACACGAAAAAATTTTTACCGAACGTGAAGTAATTGTAGATTAAAGCGGACACATTAATAAATGGAACCGAGACACCGAAAGACACAGGTGAAGACCACCTCTGTACCTAATTCAAGGAAGA
Organism: Rhinella marina; assembly: GCA_900303285.1. Classification (NCBI taxonomy): domain Eukaryota; kingdom Metazoa; phylum Chordata; class Amphibia; order Anura; family Bufonidae; genus Rhinella; species Rhinella marina. The sequence goes on along the minus strand of ONZH01018729.1, from coordinate 26,471 downwards.
ATGTAGTCCCACCATTCCATATTGCGGACAAACTGGGCATTACCATATAGGGCAGAACTTAAACACTAGACTCCACTGACCGGCGGCAGAATGCACACTAGAATGGGGATTAAAAGGCGGCAGCGTTCACACTAGACCGTGAACTGACCGGCGGCAGCGCTTACACTAGATTCCAATGACCGGCGTCAGCAAATGCAGTAGTAGACCACAGAGTGGCTGGCGGCAGCTTGTGAAGTAGTAGACCGCAGAGTGGCTGGCGGCAGCATGTGAAGTAGTAGGCCACAGAGTGGCCGGCGGCACCACGCATGGTAGGCCGCAGAGTGGCCGGCGGCACACGCATGGTAGGCCGCAGAGTGGCCCGGCGGCACCACGCATGGTAGGCCGCAGAGTGGCCGGGCACCACGCATGGTAGGCCGCAGAGTGGCCGGCGGCACCACGCATGGTAGGCCGCAGAGTGGCCGGCGGCACCACGCATGGTAGGCCGCAGAGTGGCCGGCGGCACCACGCATGGTAGGCCGCAGAGTGGCCGGCGGCACCACGCATGTAGGCCGCAGAGTGGCCGGCGGCACCACGCATGGTAGGCGCAGAGTGGCCGGCGGCACCACGCATGGTAGGCCGCAGAGTGGCCGGCGGCACCACGCATGGTAGGCCGCAGAGTGGCCGGCGGCACCACGCATGGTAGGCCGCAGAGTGGCCGGAGGCAGCACGCATGGTAGGCCGCAGAGTGGCCGGAGGCAGCACGCATGGTAGGCCGCAGAGTGGCCGGAGGCAGCACGCATGGTAGGCCGCAGAGTGGCCGGAGGCAGCACGCATGGTAGGCCGCAAACATCCCAAAAGAAAGATGCGGGAAATGAAAAGGAGCTGTAGAAAAGCGAGGACATACAATGTGAGCAAAAGCTTCTGACCGCTGAGAACTAAATTCTTCCACAACCTCTGCACCACACAATTGGTTCAGACATTACCTATATTGTCCACAGTTGGTGCAGGTATCTTCAAGATTCATGGGTTATGCTTCAGAGTTCTGTATTTGTAACATATCATTCCGCTCACACATACAGTCAAAAAAGAGCCGCTCCAGGACACAAGATCCTTAAGCTGCTGTGATTACGCTGCTGCAGTAAATCTCATACCATACAGATCACAGATGTAGCAGACCTAAAAATTACACTGATAGCACAGAAAAAAAAAACATAATTTAAACACATAAAGAGGTTAGATAGCCTCTTGTGCCATAATAACATGTTTAACCCCTTCCCGACCAGCGCCGTACATGTGTGTGTGGTGTACAGACGCCCCGAGTGGCCAATCGGGGTGTCTGTACACCATATGAAAACTGTAATCCTCGCTGGTGAGGATTACAGTTTTCAAAGTGCAATTCTTATTCAGGATAAGAAATTAGCAATTCATGGATTTATCTCAGTCTAGTAAATCCCTGATTGCTCATAAAGAAAAAAAAAAAAACACAATATATCAGCTCATATTTGAGCTTAAAAATAGAAAAAAAAATTTTAAAAAAATGTTAATATATAAAAAATAAAAAATATATAAAAGTTCAAATCACCCCCCTTTCCGTATAATGAAAAAATCAATACCTAAATAACAATAAATATAGACATCATGGGTATCACCCTGACTGAAAACGCCCATACTTTTAAAATATAAAAAAAAAATTCCAATACGGCGAATTGTGTGGCGGAAAAAAGCGTCCAAATGGCGATTTTACGTTTTTTGTCGCTTTTTTTTTCTAAAAAAAATTAAATAAAAAGTGATCAAAAAGTCATACACACCCCAGAATGGTATCAATAAAAACTTAAGATCGCCCCGCAAAAAATGAGCCCCCATAAAGCTCCGTACACATAAATACCAAAAAGTTATAGGGGGTCAAGATATGACAAGGAAAAAAAAAAAAAAAGGGCAACTTTCTAATTATTTTATCACTATCAAAACGCAGGAAAAACTATACATATTAGGTATTGCCGGATTCGTACTGACCAGTAGAATGAAAGTAACTGGATAGTTTTAATGCACATCGAACGCTGTAAATAAGAAACCCGTAGAACTGTAGCTGAATAGCGTTTTATTTGCAATTTCACCCGATTTGGAATTCTTTTCCCACTTCCCACTACACCATATGCAATATTAAATGGTGGCGTTGGAAAGTACAACTTGTCCCGCAAAAAACAAGCCCTCATACAGCTATCTGAACAGAAAAATAAAACAGTTATGGCTGTTTGAAGGCAGGGAGCGCAAAACGAAAATGCATAACCGAAAAAACCTCCGGGGGTGAAGGGGTTAATATCAAGTTTAGCTCAGCTGCATTGTATACTTACTCAAAATGGCTTCTGAGATGGAGACACTGCTGCAGGTATGAAGGTAAAACAGTGCTTACACTTCTAACAGGGACTCACCCTGAATACATTAGTAGTTTGCAGGAACCTCCACTGCATATGAGAACTTACCAGGACACTCCAGGATAGATCTCAGCTCAATCATCCCATGGAACACCCGATGGGGAAATTAAATCTGGAAACCACTTCCAAATGGTATAAATGCAGTTATTTCCTGGAGAACACCTCCAGCTCTATAACCTGCATACAATACTGGACACTACTTCCAGATCAGACATGTTAGTGGTTAGATCAGGAGACACCTCCAGCTCTATAACCTGCATATAACTCTGGATACACACTTCCAGATCAGATATGTCAGCAGTTGGTCCAGGAGCCACCACACCGGACATTCTTACGACACTTCCAGTTATATAATATCAGGCTTGACAACCATACTGGCCTTCACAGCAGCAGGAGCCTCTGTATGTGTGAGCTTCCTTGTCCTAGACAGAAGAAAAAACACATCTATCCTGTGGGTGTGCACTCCTTTATAGGGGGGTTAATTAGTCTGATTTACTAATCATTTTCTTCTGTCCTAGACGGGAGGAGGGAAATATTAACCCATTGTGTTGTGCTGCCTGAAGGACGATAAGGAAAGATAGATAGATAGATAGATAGATAGATAGATAGATAGATAGATAGATAGATAGATAGATAGATGATAGATAGATAACAGATAGATATGGCTAAGTGGTAATGATCTAACCATAGGTCTGGGGTGTGCACTATCATATCTTAAAAGAGTATTTCTATCCGTAGGTTTAACATATACATCCGTATGTATTATCCCTGTTTGTATTCGGATAGCCACATCCAAAAAATGTATCTCTTTCATAGAATAATCCATGGTGAATTTGATGTCAAATTTTACAGGATACATTTTTTATCTTTTATAGGGATTAGCTCACATCGCAATAGAAATGTGGAATACCAGCATGGTTTTTGTCCCATATTGTTGTTTCGGTGGATTGTGTCGAGCCTACTGTTTGTCTGTGCAGCCTTATGCATTTTTCTATTTATTTTTTATATTAATAAATAGATTTTAATTTTATTATTTATTTTTTGTAATTTTTGCTCTTGATCTTGTGATCATAACTCATATGTACGTGATATACTCTTTCTCCTACACCTTATACTTGCCAATATGGTATATTATAGAACAGTTATTGCTGTAGCCCTTTCATTGCTTATTAAGCGCTTGGATCACGGACGGAGGTAGGGGAGATATGTGTGGATACACATGCTCCTCTGCACTGTCGGGATATCGAGCGCTGCTACTTATGAAACCGTAGGGGTAATGATTCGACAAGTAACCACACTATGTCCAGGAATGGATATGGTGAGGCAAGTCGCATCGGTCACTATACGTACGGACATGGGAGTGTTTCCGACGTATTGTTTGACCCCCCGTAATACAGTAACCACATGAATGGAATTGACGGCATTGATACGTATGGTCTAACACCTATGTTCCTGCATGTAATAATTTTCTATTGGCAAGTTTTGATTTAGGAGTTTGGGGATAATTATCCCATGTAATATTGACTTTATTATTAATAAATAAATGGATATCATACATATTTTATTTTTATCTTTATTGTTACCTGGTTTGATCATGTGACTGCGTTTTAGGATTATGTGTGCGCTTCAGACTGAGACGCAATTTGGTGGTCATGTGACCTCTTTTGATAGTCACGTGTGCGCTTCACGATGGAGCGCATACACTTTGAGACTAGCGCAGACGCAGTGTACTCCACACAACGCCGCTCGAATGGGACACATGTGCTGGTGGGTTGATTTTATATTGTCTAGTTTTATCATGTATTTATGTGAATCACATGTCACACACAGGTGTTATGATTGCACGTATGATGATCAATTAATTGTTACATGAAATTTTGATGTTTTTGAATTATATATTTTTTCACGAGTTATTTTATCACTTGACATATAGAGATATGCACATAATTATGTATATTATGATTATGAATTACTTTAGATATATGTATGTACACTGGATAATTATGTAAATGACACAACTATTATCAATTGATGATGCTGACTTTAAATACCTATGGCATTGTTGTATTACACATGGTTGCTTGAGAAAAGTCCCATTGTGTGGACTGAAACGTCGCATTTGGTGGAATAAATCACCTTGATTTAAGCACAAACTGGTAGTGCTGCGGAATTTCTTTATTTTTATGAAGGATTTTGACCGGATTCTAAACCGCTGGCACACCTTTACCTTCTTTTCACTTGGCAGTGCTGCTTTCATTTTTTACTTTGTTGTAGATAGATAGATAGATAGATAGATAGATAGATAGATAGATAGATAGCTGCACACAGTGGTTCAGCTTTTAGGATTCCTTTTTTACTGTCCACCTCTCTTCTCCTCCACCTCTCCGTCAGAGCCATCAGTTTTATATGGTCAGCCAGCTTTGCTTCACACACTTGCAAAATACAAATGAACAAATTAAACTATCTGTGTCAGGCAGAAATGGAAGTTTTATTATGCAGAACTATGCAGAGGATTTTTATGACTAGATTGAGTTTCTCTAAATATACTTTATATACCTCTTAACTGGACCAAGAAAAGTAAATAACCTTCTGTGCTACAGACTGAAAGGGCAAAGAAAGTTGAAGAATAATTCTGCAACTTTTTGCTCACAATCTGTGATATTTTCATCCCCTGGGCATCGTTGTCATTTTCCTACAATTAGCATCAGCCTCTCTTTATCTCTTTCAGGTTTTCTTCTACATGAAGTGGGTATTTCAGTTAATAACATGTATCCGCTATTCACTGAGTTGGTAAGACATGTTAGATTTGTAAAATGTTCCGCTCCCCAACCAGCAGTGAGGTATTTAATGTCAGTGTGAATGTCCCACTGCACCTCTTCACTGTGGTCATGGTAGTGGGGGGTGAGGAGGCTGCAAATTATGATCCGCCATTCCAGAAATCTGCAGATAGCAGACACATATCATCATGGAATGCTCCCAGACATCTATCTATCTATCTATCTATCTATCTATCTATCTATCTATCTATCTATCTATCATAATCAGCAGTTATAAAGCCAGTCAAATACTAGGAGTGCACCAATCTGGGAGAGACTAGATGAATATTTACTGTGTATGAGGGCCATTAAATGTCTCTTACAGTGGCAGATGTTGGGGGAAGTACAGTAAGGCTGTTGAATTCCAAAAAAGTCTGGTTGCCACTTTCTCCCTCCCAACATTTAGGACACATATATACTCGGCTGAGCTGAGCAAATGTGTATGAGGTGGGGGTGGGGGGTAGGTAGATTTGGGAGGGGTAGATTTCCACAATCAAAACTTTTCAAACAGCGTGCGGGGGGGGGGGTACTGGCATTCACTGTAATGCCACAGCCATCTTGGCTACTGGCATTACAGTGATTGGCCGGCCGGGAACTGCAAGGAGTGATCATTCTAAATTAAAGTGGTATTATACCTACTATTATACCTATTTTTTCAATTTTCATTTCTAGTAGGTATAATACCACTTTAATTTAGGATGATCCCCATTCCTTAATTCTATTGTTTGCTTGTGAAATGTTGTGCAGCCATATTTTTATTATTTTTCTGTATGCTTGCTTTATGGATATGCACTTGTGAACATGTATTGCTAGTCTAAATTTTCTTGAAGTATATATTGAGGATAGCGGCCTCTTTTAGACTGAGCAACGCCCATCTGCCTGGGGGCTTCTGAGCAGAGTATAAATGTAGCTGGTTCCTACACCGCCCTGAATATTGTAGGCTTAGGTAAGTCCAAGAGAGGCAGTCTGTTAGTGTTAGGAAACCATATTCCGAGGAGCTTTTTTCATCGCCATTCCTTGATTTGGGCCTCTCGCCAAGGCCGCTTGAAGTGGAATATGAGGAGATATTGTGCCCTGATTCCAAAACTTATGAGCATCCACAGTCTGAAGAAGATGACGGTGGGGAACGGCAAGTAGCGTCTCACGAGGTGCATGATGATGATGAGACACAGTTGCCAATAAGTCAAGGGCAACTAGTGCCTCAAGAGGTTGATGAGGAGGATGAGACGCAGTTAAGTCAGGTTCTTGTTAGGTCACCATGTCAGGAGGAGGACCAGAGTTAGGAGGTGGAAGAGTTGGTGGTGGATGATGAAATCGCTGACCCAACCTGGGAAGGTGGCAAGCCAAGCAAGGACAGCAGTACAGAGGGGGAGGGATCCGCAGCACTGCAACAGGCTGGAAGAGGCAGTGGGGTGGCAAAAGGGAGAAGGCAGGCCACGCCAACCAGGCCCACAACTTTTCCCCGGAGCAGCCCCTTGAGGCAATCTCCCTTGCCAAGGGTTAGGTGTTCTGCAGTCTGGCGGTTTTTTGAGGAAAGTGCTGACGATAAACGTATTGTAATTTGCAACCTGTGCCGTACCAAGATGAGCAGGAGCGTAAACACCAGCAACCTGACCACCACCAGCATGATCCACCACATGGCAGCAAAGCACCCTAATAGGTGGGCCGAACGCCTGAGTCCACGATCTGTGTCTGCAGGTCACACCAATGCCTCCTCTTTCTCTCTGTTACGTGCTGTCCAAGACGCAGGCCCAGATGCCTCCTGCCCTGCACCTTCTCCCTTCACCTTTTTAGATCTCCCCTCAGTCGTCTTTCTTCTAAAGTAAATAACCCTAATTTTGATAATCTTTCTGGGTACTGTAGTCCACCCATTCCAGTTATGATCCATCTGTAGCAATATACTGTCCTTTTCGGTGTTAATTACTTGACACAGTTTAGTGTCATCTGCAAAAATTGATATTTTACTGTGCAAGCCTTCTACCCCACTAGACAGTGACCCAATCTGAGTATGTGCCACTAATAACCACCCTCTGTTTTCTATCACTGAGCCAGTTACTTACCCACATACAGACATTTTCTCCCAGGCCAAGCATTCTCATTTTATATACTAACCTTTTATGCGGTACAGTGTCAAATGCTTTGGAGAAGTCCAGATATATGACATTCATTGATTCGCCTCGGTCAAGTCAAGAACTTACTTACTCATAGAAACTGATTAAATTGGTTTGACATGACTGATCCCTCATGAAGCCATGCTGATATGGAGTTATTTGCTTATTTTTATTGAGGTACTCCAAGTTAGCATATCTTAGAAAACCTTCAAACAGTTTACCCACAACAGATGTTAAACTTACCGGCCTGTAGTTCCCGGGCTCTGTTTTTGGACTCTTTTTGAATATCGGCACCACTTTTGCTATGCACTAATCCTCTGGAACAACCCCTGTCAGTATAGAGTCCTTAAATATCAGAAATAAGGGTCTGGCTATGACATTACTTAATTCTCTTAGGATACAGGGGTGTATGCCATCCGGTCCTGGCGATTTGTCTATTTTAATCTTTTTAAGATGCCCCTGTACTTCTTCATGGGTCAGACAGGGCACTTTTAATGGGGAATTTACTTTTATATTCTGCATTTCATCTGACAGTTTATTTTCCTCAGTGAATACAGTGGAGAAAAAAATATTTAGTAGCTTTGCTTTCTCCTCATCGCTCTCTGCAACTCCCCCCTCATTACTCTGTAAGGGGTTCATAAGATTTAAAGGAACCTTTAAAGGGAATCTGTCAGCTAATCTAACTACATGTAACCCAAGCCATTTCTTAGTATTATATGTATTTCCATAGTGCAGAAAAATTTGATTCATACAGTATGTAAATGCCATCTTAAGGTGACCAGAGGGCATGTATAACTGTTATAGGAGCCCAGGCATGCATTCTCCCATAGTCCAAGCCCTCCTCTTTACTACATTGTTCCCTGTACCTCCCCCTGCTCCATCCAGCCTGCCCCCTTCACTGCGACTTCGCGATCCTCCGTTAACTCAGGCCAGTTCGGTGCATGTGCACTTGCAGTGTCCCACTTCGTGCTAAAAGTGGGAACTTAAAACCTTTTTGTACGTGCAATAACAGCTGTCTCTGTAATAGCTGCAAATTCCTCTCAACAGGCTGCCAATTGTATTTCATCCTCATGTCACTAGGTGGAGCTATCACATTACCTATATATTGGCAGGCTCAGGATCAGGAAGTTAGATTAGGGGTTAGTGGAGGAGAAGGGAGAACATGTAGAAGCTGATGTGTGCCCCCTGGGCACTTCCCAGAAGAGCAATAAGTGAAGTACCTAAGCCAAAGTGAATGGATTCTACTTCTATATGAAAGCAACCTGTACAAATAATGGACGCTAACAGTTGATTTCGCTGAAAGACAATGCTAACCAGCCAGTCGGAGTTTAAGGAGGATTGTGAGGTCGCAGTAGAGGCGGCAGGATGGATGGAGCTAGGGGAGGTACAGGGAAAAAGTAAAGAGGAGGGCTTGGGCTCCTATAACAGTTACACACGCCCTCTAGACACCTTTAGACCACATTTACATTAAGTTAATTAAGTTATTTTTCTGCATTACGGAAGTTCACATATACGAATAAAGGTAAGTTTTTCATTGTGTTAGGCAGCACAATGTAGAGTTGGCTCGAGTTACATATAGTTTTCTTTGCTGACAGATTCCCTTTAATCTAATAATAGATCTAAAATAATAATGTAGCATCCTGCTCCCAAAAGCAACTGTATATAGCAAACTGCAGAGAGCTAATATAATGTACAGTCAGGGCCGCCATCAGGGGGGTACAGCAGAACCTGCTGTGGGGGGCCCAGGCAGATTCGTCAAGAAATGGGGGCCCGGGCACCTGTCAACAACAGGGCCGGCCTTTGGGGTGTGCGACCCGTGCGGTTGCACAGGGCGCTTCACTCCTGGCCAGTTAAGGGGGTGCCCTGCCAGAGCGCCCCATTAATGGCCTGGCCTGCTCCTGTACAGCGTATTGTGCCCCCCCTCAGACCTCAGATCAGCCCACCCAGCCACTTTAAAAAAAACATACTTACCTGTCCTGCGCTGCCGCTGCCATCAGGTTCTGCGCTCCACTGTCTTCCCTGCCGGCACGCACTATGACCTGACGCAGCGTTAGGTCATAGTGTGCGCCGGCAGGGAAGACAGTGGAACGGGGAACCTGATGGCAGCGGCAGCGCAGAACAGGTAAGTATGTTTTTTTTAAAGTGGCTGGGTGGGCTGATCTGAGGTCTGAGGGGGGGCACAAGACGCTGGTCTGAGGGGGGCACAAGACGCTGATCTGAGGTCTGATGGGGGTACAAGACGTTGATCTGAGGTCTGATGGGGCACAAGACGCTGATCTGAGGTCTGATGGTGGCACAAGACGCTGACCTGAGGTCTGATGGGGCACAAGACGCTGACCTGAGGTCTGATGGGGGCACATTGTGTTGATCTGAGGTCTGATGGGGGCACAATGTGTTGATCTGAGATTTATTATCCCTGTACAGTGACATCACTGTGTGTATTATCCCTGGACTTTGACATCACTGTGTTTGTTATCTCTGTACTGTGACATCACTGTGTTTATTATCCTTGTACTGTGACATCACTGTGTTTGTTATCCCTGTACTGTGACATCACTGTGTTTATTATCCCTGTACTGTGACATCACTGTGTTTGTTATCCCTGTACTATGACATCACTGTGTTTATTATCTCTGTACTGTGACATCACTGTGTTTGTTATCCCTGTACTGTGACATCGCTGTGTTTATTATCCCTGTACAGTGACATCGCTGTGTTTGTTATCCCTGTACAGTGACATCGCTGTGTGTATTATCCCAGTGCAGGAAGAGGTAAGTGGTCTGTGTTTGTGTGTTTGTTTTCTATTTTTCAGGGTCGTGAATGCAGAGGACTACGTCGGATTCGGTGGACCATGTCGGACCAGCTTTTTTTTTTTTTAATAAAATGGTCAAACAGGGGTCTGGGGGAGTGTTTATTTCAATAAAATGTTTTATACTTGTGTGTGTGTATTTTTTCTACAATACTACAGTTTTAGTAATTACGGCTATCTACAGACGGCCCTGATTACTAATACTGGGCTTAGTGCTTGCCGGTATGGCAGGCCAGCACTAACCCCAACATCTATTACCTCGGCACCCACCGCCACCAGGGGTGCCGGGAAGAGCCGGGTACCCGCAGGACCGGACCTTCTAAATTGAGGGTCTTGCTCTGGGGCGGCTGCAGGCTGGTACCATTAGGCTGGGAAGGGCCAATAACCTTGTCCCTTCCCACCCTGGTAGTGCCAGGCTGCCACTGCTGGTTGTATCTGGCTGGCGAAGGAAAAAAGGGGGGGACCCAACGCCATTTTTTTTTTAAATTATTTAATTATTTTGGTAAAAAAATGGCATGGGGTCCCCCCCTTTTTTCCTTCGCCAGCCAGATACAACCAGCAGCGGCAGCCTGGCACTACCAGGGTGGGAAGGGACACGGTTATTGGCCCTTCCCAGCCTAATGGTACCAGCCTGCAGCCGCCCCAGAGCAAGACCCTCAATTTAGAAGGTCCGGTCCTGCGGTTACCCGGCTCTTCCCGGCACCCCTGGTGGCGGTGGGTGCCGAGGTAATAGATGTTGGGGTTAGTGCTGGCCTGCCATACCGGCAAGCACTAAGCCCAGTATTAGTAATCAGGGCCGTCTGTAATCAGGGCCGTAATTACTAAAACTGTGGTATTGTAAAAAAAAAATACACACACAAGTATAAAACATTTTATTGAAATAAACACTCCCCCAGACCCCTGTTTGACCATTTTATTAAAAAAAAAAAAAAAAAGCTGGTCCGACGTAGTCCACCGAATCCGACGTAGTCCTCTGCATTCACGACCCTGAAAAATAGAAAACAAACACACAAACACAGACCACTTACCTCTTCCTGCACTGGGATAATACACACAGCGATGTCACTGTACAGGGATAATAAACACAGTGATGTCACTGTACAGGGATAATAAACACAGTGATGTCACTGTACAGGGATAATAAACACAGCGATGTCACAGTACAGGGATAACAAACACAGCGATGTCACTGTACAGGGATAATAAACACAGTGATGTCACAGTACAGGGATAACAAACACAGCGATGTCACTGTACAGGGATAATAAACACAGTGATGTCACAGTACAGGAATAACAAACACAGTGATGTCACAGTACAGGGAAAATAAACACAGCGATGTCACAGTACAGGGATAATAAACACAGCGATGTCACAGTACAGAGATAATAAACTCAGTCATGTCACCGAACAGGGATGATAAACACAGTGATGTCACAGTACAGAGAAATAAACACAGTGATGTCACCGTACAGGGATAATAAACACAGTGATGTCACCGTACAGGGATAATAAACACAGTGATGTCACAGTACAGAGATAATAAACACAGTGATGTCACAGTACAGAGATAATAAACACAGTGATGTCACAGTACAGAGAAATAAACACAGTGATGTCACCGTACAGGGATAATAAACACAGTGATGTCAAAGTCCAGGGATAATACACACAGTGATGTCACTGTACAGGGTTAATAAACCTCAGATCAACACATTGTGCCCCCATCAGAGCTCAGGTCAGCATCTTGTGCCCCCATCAGACCTCAGGTCAGCGTCTTGTGCCCCCATCAGACCTCAGATCAGCATCTTGTGCCCCCATCAGACCTCAGATCAACACAATGTGCCTCAACACTCTGCACTTACAAGCATGCAACTGAATTTAATGGCAACTGTGTTTCCCTATTGAAAATGTTTATCAGTGTGTGAATAATAATAATATAACATGTAGCGTAAAAACATTAGCCTAGGGTAGGATCCTGCCTAAAGAGTCTACCTTGTCGCGGTGGCAGGCTTACTAATCTTTTGGGCACAAAAAAGCAGTTGTGATATGCCGTAAAAAAGAAAGATGTAATGTGCTATGCGGAGGCTGCTGCATATTAAGCAAATCTGTAAAGTTTACCCGAAAGGGGGGGGGGGCGCGAAATTTGCCTGTAGGGGGCCCCGAAATTCCTGATGGCAGCCCTGTGTACAGTATATGCTTTACTATGTAATTAGAGATGAGCGAATCTATTCGCCGCTTCGTAGATTCAATACGAATCTTCCTTATTTCCTACACTGAAGCGAATCCGAATCTTTTAAGTTTTGCTTCTGAAGATTATTCTTAAATCTTTGTATGCTAACGCTATGTAAGCATCATATAATTTGTACGCTAATGCTATGCATCTGATAATTTGCATTCAGTTAAGTAGCGTACTTTTGCTGTATTTCCGTTATTTGTGCGGGCCTAGAGAAAGCTTCGCACGCACTTTGTACACTCATGCGTACGTATTCTCGGGAATGTTTGCAGAACACAACTATTTTTAAAGCAACTTTGACCGAATTGAATTCTATCCGAGGTGAATCATTTTAAAAATTCTGCAAATATTCGCCGAAGTGAATCTTTGAAGATTCGCTCATCTCTATATGTAATACTTGCATATGTATGTACATGGACATGATAATCACAAGCTATATTTTTAGCCAGCTTGAGATTGGGCTGGTGTCACCCTCTATATAAAAGAGAACATGCTAGAGGTAGAGCGTCGGTTTTAGTAGTCTGAGTGGAGTTGGATCCTAGCTTATGGCTAGGAGAAGGAGGCACAAGTTTGCAGCTGACAGGCAATTTCATCCTGGACCTGGTACCATCCAGGATAGAGCCAGAAAATCGCTATAAAGTACACTAGATGCAAGAGAGGTGTAGAGAAAGACTTGTAGAGGTGACCAGGACTTTATTGACTCCATGGCACCCATGTTCAGGAGGAGCCTCCTTACCTGCGCACACTTCAGAGAATGTAGTTTTCCACATTCCAAGGTGGAAGAGTGGATTAGTACAATCATTTTGCAAAACTGTATGCCTACCAAGGAGGGGAATACCCTCATTGGTTGCAAATTTTTGTTTAAAGTTATGTATTACACATCGCATCTGGTTGCTAAGGTATAAGTCAGCAAGCAAAGTGCAGAGTAAGGGCTCTTGCACACCACCATCACCTATTTTGCGGTATGCAATTCTCGTATCCGCAAAACACGGATACCAGCTATATGCGTTTCGCATTTTGCAGAACAGAATGTCCGACTCATAATAGAAGTGTCCTATCCTTGTCCATAATGTGGATAAAAATAGGACATGTTCTATATTTTTGCGTATGTCCACGGAATGGAGATACGGATGCAGACAGCACACGGTGTGCTAGCCGCATCTTTTGCGGCCCCATTGAAGTGAATAGGTCCGCATCCGACCCAAAAAAAATTTTGATCAGATGCAGTCCAAAAATACACACGTGCGCATAAGCTCTAAGAAAGAAAGATGCTTCAGCTTTAAAGAGACCTTGCAGCCTTTGATTACCTGTGCTATCTGAGGATACTGCATTTCTGTGTAACATCAGCCAGTCCTTTGAAAGTAAGATCTGTCCTAAACTGTTTGCATTTGAATACTTCAGTAAAGAAAACGTGCTGCTCCACATCTGTCTCATCATTGCCTTCTGCGCTACATTTACACTGCAAGGTGTTGGTGTCATGAAAACTGGGACCCAGCCTTGCACTGTAAAACCATCAAAACCATCAGCATCAAGGGCACCTCGACCACCATCAGACAGGATTATCCCAAGAACTGGAGTGTGCCCCAAAGGGAAGAACCAGTGTGCTCTTCCCATCTCTTCACACCAGCCCAGGGAGCTTCAGAGTCATGAGAACAACTACACCTATATGGCCACCCATATTAAGACATGCCCCATTGCTGCAATAAAACATACAAACTGTGTTTTTTTCAGGAGAATATAAAAAGAAAATGCCTGAAAAACATCAATTTGATCCCTTTAACTTTGATATGACACATGGTTAGAAGAGGTAGGGCTTCACAAAGGTGGGGGAGAGCTCCTGCAGAAGTCAGTGTCCTTACAGCCATAAGAAAACTTGTGATCTGAGGATTGTGAGAAGGTCGGGTTAGAATGAATCATCTCCTGAGACAGACAAAGAAGATTTCTTTATATATTTCTCTCGGTTTGATTGTCATATAAGAGAGAATAAAATCAAATGAATGGAGGACTTAAATAGAATATTTTCCGGGATTCTTTTTATTGTTTGGTGTATTTTCTACATTTAGTGTTCCATCAATTGATATTATAAAGCTGTATGCCATCAATTTTAATGTGATGTCTGAGCTTCCATTCTATAATGCAATGTGCTAGACGCCCTGTGTTTTAGTATGCATGCAGTTATGTATTGTCATATTTTATTCAGTCGTTCTGCATAGGAAACCATTTCTTTTATACAACTGTGAACATGATAATTGTGTTTCAGGTTCTGGGTTTGTCAGTCATCCCATTGCCTGACCTAAATTAATTGTACAGCCCCGTAAAACACCTCATCTAATGAAAATTAAAGAATTAGGTCAAGACTGAGGAATGTGGCCAGGTTTATGCATCATATCATTATTTCTCTGAACACATGGAGAACTGCAGACCTGGGTATCCTACTGAAAAAAAGGGAGATTTTATCAATCATTATGACTACTGCTCTTCTGCCTTTGGGTTAAGTGTGTGTTTAATCTTTGCCACACATTTTTTGTTACTAAACTTCATTATTGTCAGACATTGCAAAGGCTAAGTGAATAAAAAGCTCCGCGTTTGGGCTTGTAATGTATGTGAATGCCTTGCAGTAGACAGGGAAATATCATAAGGTTATTTGCAAATATATCATTGACGTACTGCAGCCCTCAGAACCAGTGTACCTGTCCAGGGGGAGAAATAACGCTAAGGGCAATCACCGTAGAAGAAGGTATCACTAACTAGAAGCAAATGTTCATTTTAGATCACAGGATGTACCAAAGAAATCTCTAATAATAATTCACAAAATTACTACTAGATTTATCGGAACTAAAACAACTGAAAAGGGCTTTTCTAGGATGTATGGTTAGGAACTACACTCACCGGCCACTTTATTAGGTACACCTGTCCAACTGCTCATTAACACTTAATTTCTAATCAGCCAATCACATGGCGGCAACTCAGTGCATTTAGGCATGTAGACATGGTCAAGACAATCTCCTGCAGTTCAAACCGAGCATCAGTATGGGGAAGAAAGGTGATTTGAGTGCCTTTGAACGTGGCATGGTTGTTGGTGCCAGAAGGGCAGGTCTGAGTATTTCAGAAACTGCTGATTTACTGGGATTTTCACGCACAACCATCTCTAGGGTTTACAGAGAATGGTCCGAAAAAGAAAAAACATCCAGTGAGCGGCAGTTCTGTGGTGTTGTTGATGCCAGAGGTCAGAGGAGAATGGGCAGACTGGTTCGAGCTGATAGAAAGTCAACAGTGACTCAAATTGCCACCCGTTACAACCAAGGTAGGCAGAAGAGCATCTCTGAACGCACAGTACGTCGAACTTTGAGGCAGATGGGCTACAGCAGCAGAAGACCACACCGGGTACCACTCCTTTCAGCTAAGAACAGGAAACTGAGGCTACAATTTGCAGAAGCTCATCGAAATTGGACAGTAGAAGATTGGAAAAACGTTGCCTGGTCTGATGAGTCTCGATTTCTGCTGCGACATTCGGATGGTAGGGTTAGAATTTGGCGTCAACAACATGAAAGCATGGATCCATCCTGCCTTGTATCAACGGTTCAAGCTTGTGGTGGTGGTGTCATGGTGTGGGGAATATTTTCTTGGCACTCTTTGGGCCCCTTGGTACCAATTGAGCATCGTTGCAACGCCACAGCCTACCTGAGTATTGTTGCTGACCATGTCCATCCCTTTATGACCACAATGTACCCAACATCTGATGGCTACTTTCAGCAGGATAATGCGCCATGTCATAAAGCTGGAATCATCTCAGACTGGTTTCTTGAACATGACAATGAGTTCACTGTACTCAAATGGCCTCCACAGTCACCAGATCTCAATCCAATAGAGCATCTTTGGGATGTGGTGGAACGGGAGATTCGCATCATGGATGTGCAGCCGACAAATCTGCGGCAACTGTGTGATGCCATCATGTCAATATGGACCAAAATCTCTGAGGAATGCTTCCAGCACCTTGTTGAATCTATGCCACGAAGAATTGAGGCAGTTCTGAAGGCAAAAGGGGGTCCAACCCGTTACTAGCATGGTGTACCTAATAAAGTGGCCGGTGAGTGTATATGCTGAACATGACTTAAATGCCTGATAAGTGAGTGTCAGAAATCTAGCTGGACCCCTATTCCCCCAACAAACACAGAATTGTTCTTACTTACATTTCCTTTTGGCTTATCATATCCCCAGATGAGTGGCCAGCTTTGAGTGGAGACATGTTTTTGCAAAACTCTGTTGGGAGTTGTTTATTATATAAGTGTCCCAGTGCAGTTTCCGTGATTTATTTATTTTTTTAGGCTGGTGATACTTAACCAGATTATTTTACTGGTAATTATCATCATTTTACAGTTCACAGTAAATGCTGGTAATGAGTTTTTTTATCAGTATATTGAACTATAGACATATATTACTTATTACCTTGATCATTCATTATGGTTTTTCAATTTGTCCATGATTTGGCTGTCCATGATTTTTGTGGAATTGGTCAACTGATTCAATTCGGGTCCAAATCAGTTATACAAAACTCAAAAATTCTCCAATTGGCCTGAACATCTGTATATGACACTCTGAGCTTTCCTATGATTGATATTTTTTCTGTCTTGTTTCTCACTTAAAAATATTTTTTTTCCAAAATTTTCTGAATCAAATTGCAAAAAAAAAATTCAGATTCAGATTCACCTTAAGTTTTTGCAAAATTAGTTTAGAATTGATACGTTCAGGTTTATTTTGGACAAATCCACTAAAATGGCATGTCGTGCCATTTTAGTGCACATATCAGCAGGAAAAAAGCACTATGGAGGAAAATGAAGGATTCTCACATGATCCTGAGAGGATGTAGGGGAGAGGTTGACAGATAGCCTGGGTGAGCCAATCAGTGCTGCAGCAGGCAGGGTGGTGCCCAAGTAGAACAAGCAGAACGTCATTCTGTGCTGGGCTGTAAATGAAGGTGTTTGAATGTAGCAACGTCTGCCAGAAAAATTATCTTAGGGAGTCAATAACCAACCAATCAGAAACCAACCAAGCTTGTAGTCTACTGCCAGGAAGAGTGAAGGGAAAGGCCAGAATTACAAAGAAGAAGAACTGTGTGTGTAGAATAGGGATAAGCAGGGACCCTGTCAGCCACATGGTTGAAACTTAATATGGGATTGTTCAATTTTATGAAACCATCATATAGGTGATCAGTAGTCCAATACACAGTTTAGAGCAGTAATTTAGATGTGTTAACGTGAAATTGAGCATCAGGCCTGGCCCTTAATTATCCGTTTTCATTTATTTTATATTCACATTGTTGGAATGTACTTTTTTTTTGGGGGGGGAGGGGGGATTGTTCAATTTAATGAAACCAGAATGCATACGTGAATATGACAACAGTACACAGGATAGCTCTCAAAAGTCCCTGTGACTGATAACAAATTTAGGCCTAAATCCATTTTCTTTTAATCCTGTCTCCACAAGCTTCCAATCAATTTTTTTAGATAGGTTGATTATATTGAAACCAGCATATATAGAAGATTATTACACCAATACATAGAGTAGTGACAATCTCTGAAAGGCCCAAAAATGTTAGTGCTAAGGAAGGCTTCCAAACGAAAGACAGAGCCAGAATTTGGGGAGTAACAGCACCAGACCAATAGTGGTAGGTCGCAGTTGTCCCTGCTGGCTTCGGAAAGATACAATATTATTGTTGAGGAAAAGGAGGATGAGATTGTGAATTGGATGGCTCACTCCTCCTCTCAGTCGCAGCAGGATGACGTGGAGGTGACTTTGGAGTGTGACAACGTTCCTTGAAGCCTGTGGTCACAGAGTTCCTCCTACTCCTCCTCCTTGCAGCTGCAAAGAAGCCTTTCACTCTCGGTCTTCACTGCCCATTCCTAGAGAGGCACCATCTTTTTTTTTCCTAAAGTGGCACGAAAACACCATCACACCCTAAAGCAGATAGTCAAGAAAATCTCCCTGTTGACCACTTGTGTAAGAGCCGTCACCATTTTGGCTGCCCTGAAGAGGAGTTTGGGGAGAAGGCTGGTAATCTCATACATACCCGTGTTGATGGTGGTGGTAATAGTGGCACCTGTAGCCACGGCATTGGTGGTAGGGGTAGTGACAGTGGCAGTCAAGGAAAACACACAGCAGGGGAGGGGGCCCCACAAGCCCACCGTGATATATTACAGTCTGATAAAAGCAGCAGGGAAGTGAGGAGTCCAATGACGATTTGCAGTCGCTTCGCTCCAAAATTTAATTTAATGCTGTACGGAGATCCGTCTCCATACAGCATTAAGATTCATGTGCTCCGGCGAGGTGAAGTGAGTTCTGAATTTGATTTTTGAACTTGAAAACCATTTTAAAACTTGGTTCCGAGCCAACTTCGGATACCGGTTTTAAAATTGTTTTCAAGTGTAATAATAATAATCAAATACCGAAGTTATTTACTGAAGTCCCGCAACACTTCGGTAATAACTCACTTCGCCTCGCCGGAGTGCATACATTTTAAAGCTATATGGAAACAGATTTTCGTACAGCATTAAAATGAATTTTGGAGCAAAGCGACTTTGGATCTTGCATCTGAACCTCATTTCTCTCATTCCTATCCCCAAACAATATGGAATCTGTGTCATCATCATCTCCATCACCTTCTTCTCCTGCTAAGACTCCTCATTGTCCTCAGCTCCATCGTGAGACATCTATAACGGAATGTTTGCCCCCTGCAGAGTCACCCTCCCACCCCCACAAGCAGCAGAAGCCACAGCAACAGCCATTTCAGTCTCCTCAACTTGATGGAGACTGTTTTTCCACGTGCCATGCCAGGCTGAGGCCAGTCAGCAAGCCAACAGCTCCAGCCTCAAGGTCCGGATTCAGGTCTACCTTAACTCTGGCCAGTCTCTGGTGTATACCATATTCCTTGGCCCCATGGATTTCTGGACAGGAAGACTGGAACAGTGGCCCAAACTGGCACAGCATACTCTCTATCTTCTTTCTTGAACAGTCTCTAATGTTATCTTGAAGAGGGTTTTCAGTGCTGCGGGCCAAAACATCATTTTTGTCAAAATCAACCAAGACTGGATTGTGAGGATTTTCACACTCCTCCGACTGAGGCCGCTGAAAAGATCTGGCCTTGCTGGCAGTGCCTCATCTTGCCACTGTTGCTGCTTGCCTTCCTGCCTCCATCATGTCACTGCCACCATCATGCCACGGCTCCGACCTGCAAACCATCATCTTCCATAAGACTGCTACTGCCTCCATCATGCCTCCATCATGCGGATCTCTGCCCACCAACATGTACTGTATGGCTGCTGTATGGCTGCTGCTGGAGCTACCATTGCCTCACCGCTGTGGTAAGTTTTTAAACATGCTGTATGTTAACGGTGTCAAAGTGCGTTTAACCACAACTATGTATGTCAATGTTGTTCAGACATACATCATTTACTACTGCTGTTATTGTGTTCCACAGATTGGATAGAGGGGATCGGTTGGGAAAAGAAAGAATATATAAAACAAACAAAAACAGATAACAAGTTTTCATTGAAGTCCTAGGAGGCTAGAGGGGGTAATATACAAATTTTCAGGGCAACTGGAGCAACTTTAGTTAGGCCTGAAGCAATTCAGTTCCGAACCGAACTTTTAAAAAAAATTCGGCAAACCTGATCCAAACAGAATCTTGAGTAGTTCTCTCATTTCCGTTCTCACCTCTAGTCAACTTAGGCTCAGTATGAGCCTGCTGCTCTACAGAATATTATATGAAGGCTCAGTTTTCCCCATAAAAAAATTTGAGCATTGTCTTTGAGAGTCTTTAAGTTGAAGGAAAACCGCAGTCACAATGCAAATCAAAGTTTCCCTGTGGAGAAAAAGGTTGCAAGCTACTACAATTTCTTAAGCCATTAGCTTAATATATATAATATCAACCCAATTATCTGTCAGTGGGAAGTCTGAGATGTGCCATATTATCAGATTTTTATTGCTGTATAATGCACTACTTGAAGGCGAATGGACAGTATGCTGGATGGTGGTGATGATATTTATTTTTAGCCGGCATTGTTTTTTTCATTCCATGATACATCTATCTATTAGAGATGAACGAATCTATTCGCCGCATCGTAGATTCGATACGAATCTTGGAAATTTTTAGCTCCGAAGCGAATCCAAATTTTTTGAGATTCACTTCGTTAGATTCGAAAATGTTCTTAAGGCTTTCTATGCACTTGCTACGTACATGTCCAATAAATTGTGCACTAATGCTACGTATAAGTTACTCTATATGCTGCTGAGTATGAATTCAGTTAATTAGCAAAACTTTTAGGGCCCTTGCACACGACTGTATGCGCTCAGAGACATACGGTCCGTGAGCGGGCCATATGTCCCGTAGCAGCATAGATCGTGGGCACGGTAGCGCAAAGCATCACAGACTACAATGATGTTGTGCAGGTCAGGCCACCTGCGGGACTATTGTCCGGCATTTATAAGATCATATGAGTGAGGGACAATAGTCTTGCGGGTGGCCCAACATGCACAACATCATAATAATCTATGATGCTTTGCGCTCCCGTGCCCACGATCTATGCCGCACCGGGACATATGGTCCGCTCACGGACCGTATGTCTCGGAGCGCATCCGGTCATGTGCAAGGGCCCTTACTGTTAGTTCGGTATTCGTGCGGCAAAAGCCCGGGAAGAAAGTGGTCACCTGACCTAGTGGGCAGGGCTTGCTCTGATTGGCTCAGGCTCGGTAAGCCAGTGGCGCATCACTTCTGCTGCGACTGCTGAGACGAGCAGAAGCACTGTGTGTGAAGTTCCTGACAGAGACCTGTTTTGTAAAAATTGGGGTGTAATTGTTCTGGGAATCCATATTACACATCAGGAATACTGCAGGGCAAGTGCAGGGCCAGTGCAGGGCTAGTAATTAATCAGGCAGGGAGAGAGACAGGGAGAAAGACAGGGACAAAGACAAAGACCAGCTGCAGGGCCGCAGTCAAGTGAAAAATGTCTGGAATGGATAAGCAAAATGGGTCCAGTTCCAGCCAGACCTCGAGCTCTAAAAAAAAAAGGAGAAGGTGGCACAGGGCAGCAGTGCTAAAGGTCCTGTAGCCAGAGCTTCTACTTCTGTAATTCATAATAGTTGGCCACTGTTCAATCAGGCTAACTCACGGAGGCACAAAATTATAGTGGAGTAGAAAGTGGATGAGGTAGTGGTAGTGGAGTGGATGGTACGTTCATCTCAGTCACAGCCGGATGATCTGCCGTCATCTGCTGATACAGTATCATGTAGCCAGGGGTCAGACTCAGAGCGTTAATCCTGCTCCACCATTCCGCTCCAGCAAAGCCCGTACACAATTTGTACGCTCATGCCTACTTGTTCAAAGAAGTTACGAAAAGCTATAATTACCCTCCATCACAGATACAATGTAGATTCTGGGCTAAAAAACGTTGCAGAGGACACAGCACACAAACAAGCATTGGCGCCCCTTCAAACAGATGGTCAGTGGGGTTGCCGATCGGATATTGATGACCTATCCTGAGGATAGGTCATCAGTGTCATGAGGCTGGAATATGCCTTTAAATCATGAGGTATTGTGGAAACTTGAGGACTGGAGTTGAGATACTATGGAGGAAGCCAAGGGAAGTCCACAGTTCATCACATGCAGCTCTTTGATGTCCTAATTTCTCTTAAAATCCAAAGCATCGAGGAGTCCATGGATCATTTCGAGATTACGAACACTTTCCTGGAACACCACACATTGGCCCTAATCGAAGGGATCAATCATGGATTCAGTTTGTTTGTTAGAACTCTCCATTGCTGTTTGTTTTTTTCTTTATTTCTTTGTCCTGCTCCCTGAGAAGGTCACACATGCTCAGTTTCATCCTTCAACTGCCTACTGAGCTGTGATAGGGAGAGCATGGACACGCCCCCTGAGCTGCAGCAGAAAAGTCACTCCCTTTGAGCTGTCGGCTTGATATAAATCACAGCAACGAATGTAAAGATCTCTGGATCCATGTGAGGTACAGGGCTGGTTCTAGCTTTGTTAGAAAGAGATTATAATGTACTATATGTCTGATTTTCATTTTTTACATTACTCATGGTATAACCCCTTTAAGTGGAGTTGACCACTCCAGAACCACTGCAGTGTGATGTGTACAATGTGCCAGGTGTCTACTTTTTGAAAATAAAAGGGTATGGACTAAGTAAACCACCAATCTTTATATCAATTCATACTTAAATATATTATGTACGATAAATAAAAAGAAAAAACATTCATTGAAGAATACAGGAAGATTTTAAAAATTGCTCTTAAATTACCTTTGGAAAAATGCTTGCCGCTCAGCATTACTTGAGTCTGTGTCAGTCAATAGGTTCCTTTTAAAATAACCTTTTATGGATATCCCTGATGGATTTTCAATTATTAATGCCTGACCAAGACTTTTTGTTCAGCAGTTTATAATGCACATGAGAGTACAACTTAGGAAACCGTACATGAACCATGGTCAGCTGTTGGCAGTCTATTCAAAGCTGAAAAGACAAGAAATGTTCTCCTATCATGTGCTTTCACCAACAGAACCTAAAGATAAAGACTGGCACTCATTCAATGACATCTTTACACTGCCCGATGCAAACTCTATGGGGACAAATCAAAATGTTCACCCACCTGCCCCTTCCAGTTTGCATATTGTTGGCTGATATGTAGTATGTGCTGCTGAAAACTATTATTTTAAGGCTACTTTCACACATTTGCGTTTTTGCCTGATCCGGCAGGGATCAGCAAAAATGCTTCCGTTACTGATAATACAACCATCGGAATCCGTTTTTAATAGATCCGGTTGTATTATCTTTAGAGGAGTTTTCCGGGAGCTAACTACTGATCACTTATTCTCGGTATAGTACAAACGTAGAGTATGAAAGCAGCACCGAATACTTGTCAGACCCCCGATGGAATGGACCAGCCAGGCCTTGACCCACGATCCACCTCGGTCAGCAATACAGCTTCAAAAAACAATGGACGGCAGCATCTCCATACAACGGATTTATTCTTCAAATGTCCATGGTGAACAAGTGCAAATACATGCCAATAAAGTGCAATGCAACGTTTCGACTACCTAGTAGTCTTTATCAAGCATATATATAAAGTGTACAGCAAAGATATATAGCCAAATCCAGCCTCGCACATATCAATCAAGCAATCACCTCTATTCAGGTGTATAATAAACCACCTATCTATCAGCATTGACCAATGATCATCTAAATAACAATGATTGTCATACCTTTCATCCATTAGTGATAAAACAATCTCATGAGGTGGCATGAGGGGCAGCAACAGGTAGTCCTACCTTCAGCATGTGGCTTCGGCGTCTCCAACTAGGCACACCGCATGCCCAACATATTACTCCTCCTCTCTCCTTGTTGTCCCAAAATGATTACGTCATCGCTACATGTGACTCACTGCCGATCACGTGACTCGGTGGGGTACACCCACTGACCAAACCTACTCGCTCAGCTGCGAGAGCGTCCCCATCACCATGGAGACCATCACCGCTGCTGTGCAGCGCAGCGTAGGACCAGACCGCAAACCGCAGCCCTATCCCACCCGCGATCGGGTCACCCGGTCATGTTAGGGTAATTCAGTCACAGCGGCCACCAACTAAGCCCAGGAGATATATTGCTGAGATGACTGACGGGGATGCATACACTCACATGACTCCTCCCTCAGTCAAGATCTATATAGATGGACAAAGGTAATACATACCCCTAAACAGGCCATTTAACCATGTCACAAAAATAACTAGTTATCACTAATTATAACCACGCGGCATAATCCTAAGAGAGAGAGGGAGGGTTACCCAAATTCACTGCGCCGTTGCCCAATGCCGAAGTTCGGACACCGTCCCTCCCCCATCGGGACGGGTGTTTAACATCAGAGGTTTTTACACATGTAGGTCAAGAGATGTTGTTTATATGATTCAGTGCCCTTGCAGTATGATTTATGTAGGGGAGACGACGATGGAAATTAGAGAACGTATTAATAAACATAAAAGTACTATCAGTAGAGATGAGCGAGTAGTGTTCGATCGAGCCGGTATTCGATCGAATACTACGCTATTCGGCATACTCGATTTCAATCGAGTATAACGGCGATGGCGCACTTAGAATTCGTTTCCCCTCCCACCTTCCCTGGCGCTCTTTTTCCACCAATCAACATGCAGGCCCGTATGACAGGCCCGCGGAGCACGCTGGCAGCGCGAAAACGGCGTCTACATGGATTGGCTGGAAAAACCATGTGACCTCGAATATTAAAAACTCAGCTCTTCCTGCTCGTTCGCATATGCTGCGTGAACTTAGTCAGGGACAGAGGCTGGAGAAGGGACAGATAGGTTTTAGCTGTTGGACAGACAGGAGCGTGATTAAAAGCCCTTATCAGGGCTACTATAGTGCAGTACAGTGATAGCTTTACTACAATATACACTCTGCAGAGAACGGCTGCTGTATTCAGGGATAGCTGCTGGAGTAGGGACAGAGAGAGGCATTAGTGGTGTATTAGGTGCTCTGCTACATACAAAACTATATTTGGCACTCACTGTTCTGCGTTCTTTTTGGCTGCAAAACCCTGTTATATACCTAGTGTGTATATGCCCATCTGATCTGGCAGTATACGGCTGTGAATTTATTTTTTTTTTTTAAATACAGTTTATTTGGCTCTAGTGTTCTGGGTTCTGTGTGCCTGCAATACCCTTTTTGTATACAGGTGTAAATACCACCGTCTGACCTGTTAGGTACACGGCTGGTACTAGAAATAAAAAAAAAAGGCCTTTTCTTTGGCACCTGTACTGTGCGTTTCTCTTGCAAAATAATTTTATATACGTGGTGTTAATACCACCTTCTGATCTTGTTAGTAACGGCTGTGTACCTAGAAATATAAAAAAAAAAAAGCCTTTTCATTTGCACCTGTAATGTGCGTTCTCTTGCAAATAATTGTATATACGTAGTGTTCATACACACCGTCTGATCTGTTAGTACACGGCTGTGTACCTAGAAATATAAAAAAAAAAAGCCTTTTTCATTGGCACCTGTACTTTGCGTTCTCTTGAAAAATAATTGTATATACGTGTGTTTAATACCCACCGTCTGATCTGTTTAGTACACGGCTGTGTACCTAGAAATATAAAAAAAAAAAAGCCTTTTCATTGGCACCTGTACTTTGCGTTCTCTTGCAAATAATTGTATATACGTGGTGTTAATACCCACCGTCTGATCTGTTAGTACACGGCTTGTGTACCTAGAAATATAAAAAATAGGCCTTTTCATTGGACCGTGTACTGTGCGTTCTCTTGCAAAAATATTTTATATACGTAGTGTTCATACACACCGTCTGATCTGTTAGTACACGGCTGTGTACCTAGAAATATAAAAAAAAAAGCCTTTTCATTGGCACCTGTACTTTGCGTTTCTCTTGCAAAATAATTGTATATACGTGGTGTTAATACACACCGTCTGATCTGTTAGTACACGGCTGTGTACTAGAAATATAAAAAAAAAATAAGCCTTTCATTGGCACCTGTACTTTGCGTTCTCTTGCAAAATTAATTGTATATACGTGGTGTTAATACACACCGTCTGATTCTGTTAGTACACAGGCTGTGTATCCTAGAATATTAAAAAAATAGGCCTTTTCATTGGCACCTGTACTGTGCGTTCTCTTGCAAAATAATTTTATATACGTAGTGTTCATACACACCGTCTGATCTGTTAGTACACGGCTGTGTACCTAGAAATATAAAAAAAAAAAAAAGCCTTTTCATTGGCACCCTGTACTTTGCGTTTCTCTTGCAAAATAATTGTATATACGTGGTGTTAATACACACCGTCTGATCTGTTAGTACACGGCTGTGTACCTAGAAATATAAAAAAAAAAAAGCCTTTTCATTGGCACCTGTACTTTGCGTTCTCTTGCAAAATAATTGTATATACGTAGTGTTCATACACACCGTCTGATCTGTTAGTACACGGCTGTGTACCTAGAAATATAAAAAAAAAAGGCCTTTTCATTGGCACCTGTACTTTGCGTTCTCTTGCAAAATAATT